>JAYMFT010279022.1:0-10517 GCA_038088735.1 Panulirus argus | reverse complement strand
TCTTGTTTATATATATATATATATATATATATATATATATATATATATATATATATATATGGTAGAACTCAGCTCATGAGAGAGAGAGAGAGACAGTACCTACGAACGTCCGACGAGATTCAAAGGGGTAGCGCGTAGGGCTCACCACGACATATGAAAAGAACATGCGGTGTTCCGAAGCAAGCAGTGTGTCCAAAGTGTTATGGATGTTAGGAGAGAGAGAGAGAGAGAGAGAGAGAGAGAGAGAGAGAGAGAAAGATTCTTAAAACTAGTGGTTACAGTGTTAATGCTTTATCTTCTATCGTTGTGAACAACCTAAATTGTTCTTTAGGAAGAAGATATTATTCATATCTACGTTATCTATCATACCACATGGACACTAGGAACAGATGTGGGAGAGCCATTCTGAGCAGCTTCCATAATTGCCATCTTGTCCTGATGAAACATCGATTACAGGGGAAAAATAAAGGAGTTTCGTCGACAGACTGACAGGCAGAAGGCAGAATGAAGGGATGAAGAAGATAAACAATTTTACCAAAAGCAATTCACACACACACACACACACACACACACACTGACTATGAGTCATCACGGGCCCACGCGGAGTCGGACCCGTATGGGTTCGAGTCCTGGGCGCGGCATTCGGCCCACAGCCAATCCCAGGTGTTCATCCTCCCCTCGGGACTGGTCCATAAGTGAGTACCTGGCTTAAGCTGGTGTGTGTGTGTGTGTGTGTGTGAGTAAAGACATGGCAAATATAAACAAGGTCAAGAGACGGGGCAACAGGAGTGGGAAACTCTCTCCCCGTAACACACAAATAATGCTGACAAATAATAATCATACGCACCCATATACAGCAAACTTTCAAGATGTCTGCGCCTTCCAACTCCTCGTGTCTGGTATTCATTAAAATTTAGAAAACAAAATCAGGACCACTGTATTGATGATCGTTATCACAGACGTTCCGCTCGTTCTAAGTACCCAGACGAATTGACTGTTAGTATCAGCGATCATAACTGTTCTATTTACTGATTCAGTAACTTCTAATTCCGGTACGTTGGTAATTATCTACTTACGACATATATAATCAGATACGACGACTTTTCCTTTTAGAAAATATGTTCTAAATATCTAGTATATATACATTTAGGAAGGTAGTTAGAAATGAGTATATAAATTTTCCCCAAAAATTTGACGATATTCAGGGCAAACTGAGTGAGAACCATTTTCTGTGTCTTTGTTTTGTTCCAGTAATATTTCTGGCCTACTAATCGAGCACCCAGTTGCATTTTTTTATGATATTAGAGGGATTTTCAGATATATTTGAGTTCATTCTGTGATTACTCGTTGGTGGAGTAGTTTCGATATTCTTTTTTTGTTGTTTTGTATTCTCGAGGCAAATATATGTAGGTAGAATAACGATGATATGGAATGTAACTTGTTCGTTTTCTGTATTTCATGAAATTACACTGATCTACTTCCACCAACCTCGACCAAGATGTAAAAACCACTTTTGCTGTACACATGTTTATTTCGAGTCCGTGGTGATCAATAGCTGGGAACTATTGGTTCACACAATGTCGCTGCTGGGAACCCACAATCTAAAACTCTTGTTATATACTTGGCAGTGTTCCAAGATGGAACGGTCTTGGACTGAGCGTTTCTTGCAGACGAAAAATGCCTCATGTGTACTGCTATAAGAATGGAGATTTGTGAATCGTTACGCCTCCGACCTCTTCAGCTCCACTGCAATGAAGGGATCAGGATGGTTTAAGAGGTTTAAGCGGCCAGTGTTCATCTTGTATTGCTTTGTGTGGTACTTCCTCACCCTCATCAGTAACGCCCTGAGGGAAGTGCGTAGACGACTCCACCTTTTGGGGCATCACCGTCAACAAGAACTCTCCTGGACTTCGGTGTCCTTCAGGACATCATCAGCAACCTTCGGGAGTGGACCACGGCCAACGAACTCATCGTCAACCAAGACTGTAATGGTACATATCAACTTGGGCACAGACAACATTCTGCCCCCTGACATCACACTTGGCCCTAACATCCTCCGGGTAGTTAGAGACCCCAGACATCTTAGTGTTACTATAAACGACAGTTTAAACTGTGAGTCATGTAATCACCAACATCAAGTCTTCCTCATACCGTCTCTACCTTCTCCGCCAACTGAAATCACTAGGCGTTCCACCAACTGAGCTCAGGGATGTCTATGCCATCTTCATTTTACCTAAACTCACCTACTCCTTCCCAGCATGGTCCTTCTCACCAGCAGGTACACTGAGGTACCAGCTAGAAAGAGTGCAGAAAAGGGCATTTAGAATAATCCTGGGCCGTTCTTACACCTCCTACCAAGAGGCCCTCATCTCGCTGAACCTATCCATCCTCACTGATCAACACGGCAGTTTGGCGATATACTGCTGACACACCCCCGTCACAGAGACCTCCTCCTCCTCCTCCCCGACGCCCCTCCACCACAGATCGCCGTTCGTCACCACAGTCGATTTGCTCCAATCAGAGCTCGTATAGACAGTTGTATGACCAATCATATACCTATTGTTGTGAACGTCATAACTATGCCAGTGAAGGTGCTCAGTTTCCTGTTAGTTAAGCTATGTGGTAAGTCAACTACTGTACTACTGTAACCATTCATCACTTACCGTTCAAGCAAGTACATATCAACCATACTCTCTACTCTGTGCATATCCCTGTATATCTTCCACCCTGTCTATCTAGATGTACGTCAACTACATGCTTATCCAAAGTGTAGAAATATCCACTTCACCATAATCTTAAGCTCTTGTATAAGTTAACTAGTAACTACCATGGCCTCCCATTTCTGTAATATCTGCAGTACCTCAGTTGTGTATTTTCAACCGACTGGCTGCCTAAATCCAATAAACCGCTATTCATTTATTCACACAAACGCATACACCAGTCTAAACCAGGTGAGTGACCGTGTATGTGTGTGTGTGTGTGTGTGTGTGTGTATGTCTGTGATTACTATTTCTCTTTAAAACCTTGTTGCCTAGTTCCTTAACCTTGTTTATTTGTAACATATCTTTACTCCTAGTATGCATGAACACACACACACACACACACACACACACACATCCCAGCTTAAGCCAGGTACCCATTTATCGACCAGCCCTGAGGGGAGGATGAACATCTGGGTTGCATGTGGACCGACTGCCACGTCCAGGAATCGAACCCAAGCGGGTCCAACCTTGGGCTGGCGCTTGATGACTCGAGACAGGCTTGTGAAGCTGTCATCTCTCTCTCCTGTGTACTGAGAAGTGTGGCGTTAACAGAATATAAGTATGGCAAAGCTTCAGGACCTGAGAGGGATATACAATAAGCGTATAGCAAGGCGTTAGGAGTGTGGCAGGTGTCTGGTGCTGTTCCGCTACTTGCGTTCCAGTGCTTCGCGTCGAGGGTTCATCATTCACCCACCGATACGCGGGAAGCACTGGCTCGTGGTGTCGAAAACGACACCTGCCACACTCTCTTCTTGGTATCCCCTTATGAAACGAACCTTAACTAACGTCAAAATAGGCTGGGTTCATCGTGCGTCGTTAGCCATTTTAGTTATGGCATTAGCAATAATAACCGCTTGATCCAAAAGTTCCATACCTGATTCTTCCACACAGATAGATACGAGGTCCCACGGAGAGATTCCTCCTTTGCCTACAGGTCTGGAAACCGTGACTCCATGAAAATGGAACATGCAAAGCTTCGGAGGGTTCGTTCACTCGGGAAGCTTCGTTTACTTCGCGAAGGAGTTCACCAAATGCAGGTTTGTGGACATGATCAACTTCTTCCACCCTGTAATCAATCATTTTCTCGGTAATAAAGAGATCCAAAGAGGCGACGAGAGCAGATGGACCATTAGAGTATAACGTAGCGAGGTTAGCATTCCCGTGGTCGGTCGTTAGGTCTCGAACGAGATAAGTGGCAAGTAAGGCCTCGACCACGTTGGTGGAAACACCAAAGATAATTGTCCATCTTTATGTTTGCTCTGGTGGATGCTAAGTAAACTCTGCTGCTATTATAGTAGAAGGGGGACAAAGCAGATCCTAAAAGTGGTGCTCCCGTAGCCAGACTTCCTTGACAGACGCAACAAAAGTTCACCGGGGTGTTTCAGCTTCGTTTTCTGTCGTCTGGGTTGGACAAAACCATTTGGAGGTCAGCCATGGAGCTTACACCATCTCGCCTGGGGAGCGTGGGCTGTTCTCTCCCCGTCGGGGTCTTTTTCTCTCTCTCCTTTGTTGGATGTTACGGCCAGCAATCTATGGCAGGTCATTAGGCCTGCAATCCCTTTCGCCTTTTGACTCTAAAAAAGTCCCTAACTTCTGAAGTAAATAACTGACCTTAGTTATTTAATGACCGGGACAAAAAAAAACTATAAAATTTTTTACTGTTTTTTCCTTTGGATGATAAGGATAGAAAAAAAATTATTGAAAAATCTTTACAGATGCCAAAGGAAACTGCACAACACAGGGATGGCGTAGAGACAAGCCATCGTCTTTGAGACGCTTTAACATAATCGTTTTATATTCATGCAAGAAATAAAGCATATGCAGATGGTCATAATCAGTTTGTCTACCAAGCTCATCAAGAATATTTATCTACTGATTTTTCATATCGAAATATCTTCCCAGTTTCTCAGTTTATGAGTGGAGAGTCTCTTGGAAGGATGTTCCTACAAGATCAGGCTACTTGATGGGAAGGTTCCTGAGACATGTGTCTGGGTGTGAGTGATGATGGTCCTTTACCTACGTATTCAGGCCAGCACGACTTCCTGTCTTCTATTTCGGCCTATAGCAAGTCGACCCATTCCGCTCCTGATGGCTTGAAATTGCTAGTGATCGCCAGGCTGGTCTACTAATATTGTCACAGACGAACTACAGATTTCTTTGCGAAGGAAGGCAGGAGAACATTTCCAGAGGAACTGGAATGAACAACCGGTCCGCCTGTTCACTGCCGTAAATGTAGCAATGACCAGCTACTCAGTTCAAGAAGACGAGTTTTTTCAGATGATTTTAGTTCCTTGATAATATCACCCAGTATCTCTTTCGTCTCTGGATTAATAATGTTTCTGGCTTCAAGAGCGTATGACTAATCGGAAAAAAAATACCAGATCTATTTACTGGTAACTATAACTCTTATGATTTTGTCAATAGTAATTACTTTTGCGCAAAATCAGACATTTGGTTTCGTCAGCAGGACTAGACAGAACCGTCATCCGACCATACACTTACACCCACACCTTTTCATATGTCTCAGAGCCGTCTGTGCAGAGGTGTACTTACGACAAACGATGATCTGTGATCCCATGAAAGCGCTTGCGTACCTCGGCGTCCTGGCGTATTGGCTTTGCTTGCTGGAAGCCATATCGTCTTGATGTTCATATCAGATGACTTTAAGGGGGCTAATTCATTCATTAAGTACAAGTGTCCACACCTTTCACACCCTAATACTGAGCCTCATCATAAGAAATAGTGTCCTGTACTTTAATTACGCAGACTTCCTGTTAGGGTTGTAACGCAAGCATCGTCGAAAGGATCTTGGGTTGTAAACTACAACCCTACGGTTGGCTTATCGGCCTGCAAGTTGAAGACCACGTCCCCAGGACAAGAACATCTCCGGGACAACTTGAGCCACCAAGTTGCAAGATGTCGATTGGCCAGACTTGTCACAGCGGAGGTGCTTCATCCCAACCGAGGACGGTGCCCATCTATCTCCCGACCAGAGGACGTACGAAAAGGTGGGTGAGCTATGCATCGTGTTCCCGCGACAAGGAGAAACCCTGGCCAGTGGAATAATAGAGTCAGAAACGTTATTAACCACCGCTTGGGTGATCGCCTTCCGTGCCAACCCACTGTTCAGCCTACGATGTCCAAATATATGGTAAGTGGTTCTCGCTAGAGCGTGTCCCACGGCGAAATTTCAAGAGCGCAAAGCAGTGAACCCACGTCCAGGTTTCTGACACAACATCACAAGGGGTTTGATGCGTAGGAGATGATTCCATAAATACTGTAATCGAATGAATCTTCTACTTGTGGTTTTTCAGCGTCTTCAAACGTCAGAGTACCAATGGGGTCCTGCATCAGTCTACGTACACACACATACCTGGCTATGCATCACGTAAAGATTAATTCTTCATTTGCGAGTTCCTTTGGTAATTCACGGTAAAACATCACGGGAATGGAACACACTTGTATGGTGAAAGAAGCAGTAAGAGAATACATTTAAGTTTGGTTGGTTACTAAACCAGAGAGGAGGGAATCAGGGAAGCCGACTGACCACACAGCCAGTGTGTGGGTGAGGTGCGAGACGCTAGCCAACGCCATCTATTGATTACAGGGATAACTAGAGCAGAGAGAGTACTATGGCTTCTACTCGCATACACGGAACAACAGGGAAAATAGACTGAGAGAGAGAGAGAGAGAATTTCAAGGTGGAAATGAACTAAGGATATATCCCATACTCAGAAGGGATAACGAGCAGTTTGTCTGTTTAAGTTGTGATGATGACAGTATCGACTGCAAAATGGCAACAAATGGTTCGTTTCACAGACCACGGCACACAGAGTAAACCGTGGACCGTTCCCTGGGGCCTGGTTGTGGATGGGGAGCTCTGGTTTTTCGGTACATTGTACGTGAGACCAAGGGTGGATGTGAGCGAATGAGGCCATTCTTCGTCTGTTCCTGACGCTTCCTCGCCAGCGCGGGAAACAAGGAACAAGTATCACACACTGACGCTAAAAGATATGAGAGTAGCAAAATGGGAGAAAGGATCTTGACTACAGCAGAGAATTCTACCATAGGTAGCTCGTCACACAGACACACACACACACACGGGCCTCCGTGGTGCACTAGTTAGCATTACTGACCATGAGTCTGCACGGGCCAGCCCGCACTCTCCTTAGAACTGGTCGGTGAATGGGTACCTGGTTTAGGCTGGGGTGTTCGCGTGTGCATACATACAAAAGCGTCAAGACATGGTAAATATATACAAGGTTAAGAGACGGGGGCATCACGAGTGACATTATCTCTCACACCACAAAGCCAGGAACGCTCTGCTGCCTCATCGTTATCAGCGGCTCTCTGAGGAACACGCCCGCCTCGGGTTAGTACCTGAGCCACTCCCGTGTTGATATCACTCCTCTGACCCAGCCAGCTGTCATCTCTTTCTGCCTCCCCTTAACAGAGAGATGTTGGCTTCCATTTCCATAAACATTACAGTCTCTCAGTCTCATACATTACACTCAACAACGTTATCTCACATCATTCACTCTTCGTAAATGTATAGTTTAGTGCGGTGAGCGCTACGCTCTAGCCCAGCCTTATAGTAAAGTCTCGTTACAAGTACTTGTATATATACGCTCTCTCTCTCTCTCTCTCTCTCTCTCTCTCTCTCTTTCATTCGGTAGGTAGGAAGGTAGGTTAAATTAACAGGTGTTGGGCACTACCCGCCTGGGCATCGTGAAAAAAAAAAAGTGACGGTTGTAATGCGAACCAACACTGCAATGGTTAAGTTTCACTCCTTTGACCCTGGATGCCACAATGTCTTTCCACATGATCTATACATGGGCTGCTGGCATGCAGTCCAAAAAATATAAAATCCCTCCTGCATCTCACACACGCTACAAGGCAGGACTAATTCTTGGTTGTAAAAATCTCTTGTGCCCTAAAGCCAATCAAGCAATCCAAAGAAACAGTAAAAAGGGAGAAAAATTTTTTTCTAAATCATAAGAAGAGCTTTCGAATGTAAGTAAGTCCAGGGAAACTATTTTCACTCTTTACAAATCACTGGTGCCTCCCCACTTTCAAATATTGTGATATCTTTTTTGGGCAAATTTCTTGAAAAATTGACTCGAGATAAAATGGACAGTGTTGAGGCGAGCTACCAGGATGATTCCCAGACTGAGAAACAAATCCTATGAAAGCCAACTAAACGACTTAAATCTAATCAGCTTAAAAAAGAGAGAAGTTTAAGAGATGATCTAATGCAGGAATATGTCCAAATTATCAAAGGCCTCGATAATCTGTTTAAGGACTAATTCGTCTGATTTCACTCGAGTCCAAAACGCTTTACCTCGAATGAGGCGAAGCAACTTCTCTTCAACAGGATACTTAACATATGGAATGACATACTATTTGGAGTGGATTAAAGAAGTACCGTAGATACGTTCTAAGAGTAGACCTAACACACTTTTCGCTACAGATCCACGACTGACATTAATTGCTCTACCTTTCTTAAACGAAAAGTTTATTATAAGTTCTGCTCTCTGAACATATGTAAGTCTTTCTACTCTTTCTACACGAATCTGTGAGCTTCTGACCTTCTCCATTATCATAAAATAGCCTGGAAAGACCTGATGGTCTATAATTGTTTGAATTCCTTTTGTATTCTTCGCAACCCTAGTTTTCCTTGAGATAAGCGCTACGGCCCTAGCCCAAGCCCTAGCCTTTCACCAAAATGTAATCGTCAGCACTAATTAGTTAGTACCTCGTTGGGCAGAAAGACTTCATTGTTGCTAATATCTTTATATACCAGCATTTCGCGTTACGCCATTTGGTCTCTATGTGGCTGTAATATAGGCACAGATGCCCCCGTAATCAGACCTACCCTGGCGGAAAAATAGGGTCACAGTTAGCGTGCGCCCCTTTTCCAAAGGAGTAAACATTTCATGACGGCATAGGCTGTCCACCTCACGACAAAAGGTAATGGCTTAAGAGGAGTAAGTGAGGCAGTAAACGACCTCACGCCCACCAGAGGAGATAGGCTGAGGTTGTAAAGTGTTTGCTCGGCGCTGTAGGCAAGTGGCGAGCAGAGGAGGATTGGCAGGACCGCTCTCCTCTGCGTCCCAGGGGCCTCTCCCTCTCTCTCTCTCTCTCTCTCTCTCTCTCTCTCTCTCCTGCTAGGAACGAGTCGCCAGCAGTGCCATCTGCTGAGCGGAAGGGGGTAACTAGAGCAGAGAGTGAGTCACGTGCCTTTAACTAAGAACAGAATGAGAGGCGAAACTGTTACAGGAGAGAGAGAGAGAGAGAGAGAGAGAGAGAGAGAGAGAGAAAATCCCAGTTTAGGGAGTTTAAACGTGACATATTTCTGTAAACTGTTTTTTTCTACTTTTTCTAAGGCAGAGGCACAATACGTATCATCTGCTTATGTCATACGAATACTAGAATAGAAAATGGGAGAACATACACTAAACAGCTTGTCTGTTTCTTTATACTGTAGCGAGGAATTATCGAAAACTGCTGAAATGAAAGTGAATTTTTACTATGAATGCAAAGAAAGAAGTTAAAAAGTAGGTCAAAGAATTATATAAAGAATAACTCGTCACACACACACACACACACACACACATACACACCTGCTTTTAGCTGGGATATGACTGTGTACAGTAATGTGATCACATACGTGAATAATGAATTAATTCTAAAATCCTTTTACTTCTAAAAATGTCATATTACAATA
Organism: Panulirus argus; assembly: GCA_038088735.1. NCBI lineage: Eukaryota > Metazoa > Arthropoda > Malacostraca > Decapoda > Palinuridae > Panulirus > Panulirus argus. The sequence continues at coordinate 1,028 of JAYMFT010279022.1, read as the reverse complement.
TATGTTATATAACTACATTCAATCAAAAAAAGTAAAGACCTGGTATAAATATACAAGGTTAAGAGACGGGGCAACATGAGTGTAAAACACATACAAAGACACACACTGCGCGTTTCCGGGGAAGACCATCTCCATCTATCAGTTCCTCATCTAAGTAAAGACAGAAACCCTACGCATCCTCACTTGTTACCAGCGATGCTTGGAGGTCCAGCACACCCGCCCGACGGAAGCACGTGAACGACTCTACTACAGGCATCGGCTCCCGAGACCAGATCTCCTGACATCATTGCCTCTCGGAACCATCTCATTAGCATCCAAGAGACAGAAATAACCCCCCCCCTCACCAACCACGTCAACTTTAACCACACCAAGGCCTCCACGTATGTTCCACATGATGGCATCTCGGCGAGACTCGCGCCTCACCAAGCTGAACCCGTTGACCGAAGCGACTAGGAACATCCCTCACGTCAAACTAAGCAGGAAATACCACGCGAGAACCGTCACTAACTCTATACCATCTCTCGTCCACTTAAGAAAAAGAGACTTCCAGCACCTGCACCTGGGTTCCAGAACGACTAAACAACGTTCGTTTCACCGCAAATCACCCATTAATCCGTGGACTGTTCTTCTTCCTCATCTACATAACACGGAGAACTAGAGCGGGTGCAGCGAACACACAGCAAGATTTTACCCTCTGTCTCACTCGCGCCTTATACCAAGACGCCCTCAAATCACTGACACCTCGAATTCTCCCCAGCCATCCATAGCCAGGCCCATTCTCCAGCTCTTAGGGGTGGCTGAGGCGACATGACCACCCCAGCATCCTCACCTCGTGCCATTTGAGATCCTCCGTCCTCATGACACAGTTAGGCAGGAGCGAGACCAGCTTATTACAAAGTGTGTGTGTGTGTGTGTGTGTGTGTGTGTGTGTTTAAAATATGCTCTATTTATTCTATATATGGTTATATCTGAACCTATATATATATATATATATATATATATATATATATATATATATATATATATAT
>JAYMFT010279011.1:0-10517 GCA_038088735.1 Panulirus argus | reverse complement strand
ATATATATATATATATATATATATATATATATATGTATATATATATATATATATATATATATATATAAATAATCGTACTATTAATACTCGTTCGCTGTTTCCCGTGCTAGCGAGGTAGCGCCTGGAACAGAGGAAGAAATAGCCTCATTCGCACACATCAGTTCTCCAGTTGCCATGCATAATGCACCGAAGCCACACAACAACACCCCCCCCTTGCTAACAACCATCCCCACAGACCTTTCCGTTAAAGGTCACGTAGAAACAAAGAGAGCAAGTCACCGAGCGCAAGCAAACCGTTGAAAAGAAAGATCCACAATAGCAATGATGACAATGACCCAAACAGTTGCTCAAAACATTTAATTTTAAAACAATGGTATGAAATATATAGCCATTATTTTTTTCTTTTTTTTCGTTGGGTGAATGGGTTAATTGTGACGACCAAGCTGGTCTGTGACCATAGACGCCTTTTCTTGACTGTACGACAGTTTCCAACCGAAATACTGGCAGCGGGAACAGCCTGTCTCTCTCTCTCTCTCTCTCTCTCTCTCTCTCTCTCTCTCTCTCTCTCTCTCTCCCTTGCCTCCAGGCGATGGCGCCACAGCAGAGGCAAAGTGCTGCGCTGCCAGACGTACGAAAAATTCATGAACTCCGACCTTGCGCCGTATTACACACACACACACACACACACACACGGGCTCTAGGGACGGTAATCTTATTATTAATGGTAATTTTGATAAAGGCTAATTAACCAGATTATTAATCAGCAGTGGTTCACAAAACTAAAAGCCCGGATGATTAATTGGTTTTAGCGTTTTCCAGGACATATGTTAGCGAGTCACTGAACATTTTGAATGGCTCGCTGGGCCATTGTGATCCGGTCTTAGTTATCGGTGCTCACACACACACACACACACACGGATTGGAATCAAGGTTTCAGTAATAATCGGGGAAAATGAGGCGATTAATCGAAAAGCAAATAGGGTCTTATGGGTCCCCTTTTTTCGAGATGGCCAGGAGGCTGTAGCGGAACACAGACCTAGGGGAGGCGGTTTCTCACAGAGAGAGGCACCTAGTAAATCAAGTTAAGCTGGAGAAATAATGTCATGCACTGTGAGAGTAATCCAGGAAGTGCATTTCAACTATAGCCCTAATCAGGTTGTAATATCGAGATCAAAATCTTTTGATAATTTGCAATACCTGTAACAGAAATAACCTCCTAACCCTCTCTTTTCTAAGCTCGATTGATTTAAGTCGTTCGACTGAATCTTTACAGGATTTGCCTCTCAGTCTAGGGGAATCGTCTTGGTAGCTCGCCACCGGACTCTAGTCCATTCTGTCTGTCTTTCTTTTTATCCAGTACGGTTCCCAAAACAGAACACAACATTGAAGGTGAGGAAGGACCAATCAGTGGTGAGGGGTGAGGACAATTTTCTTAAGGCCTCATCTAGTGAGTTTTGCCAATGATTCCAAGAAATATTTGTTTGCTCATTTTACTGCTTCAATTTGGTTTTGGGGTCACCAGAGGTTATTACACCCAAGGCATTTTTTTTTTCTTTCACATTCACCTTCCGCAGGGCAACAAAAAATCCATAATGTAGTTTGCCAGAATTACGTCAGGGGGCAGAAATGTAATTACTGTCTCTGTTTATCGTTGTGGATTTCGGAAGGTGGTGGTGGTGGTGGGGGGGTATATGCAGTCTACCATCACGTTATACATATTGCTTTCCTCAGAATACAGCGTCGCCATGGCCCTTCCAGTGCCACCTTACCCTGCTCTCGCTTGGAGCGCAGCCTCAAAACTTCAGGAACCTTATATATGGAGTCCTGAAGTGGCGTTGCATAGCTAACTCCGAGTGTGTGATTATTATTTGTGTGTTGTGTGGAGAGAGAGTTTTTCTTACACTCGCGTTGTCCCGTCTTTTAACCTTGTATATGTGCCATGTTTTTCACCGTGTGTGTGTGTGTGTGTGGAATATATAAACACATATATGTCGCCAACTGAAAGTGGTGAAATTAGTGACCGAAAAAGCGTTTAATAACCAGTCACACCAATCAACAATGCCAGAGAAAACAAAATCCATCATAAATAGTGTTGAAATGAAGGTCCAAGGTTTCTTTAATCTCATGTCTTCTTCCCCTCCTCTTCTTCTTCAAATCTTTTATAGTCTCAGGTGAGATGAATTAAGACAACACTTCCCTTAATACTCTCAAATTCCCCTGGAATCAACCGGACGTCGGAAATAAACGACTGAATCGAGTAATACGACAGACTACCACAACAGAACGTGTAGTAGTATAATCCAAGTGGATGCAAAACTAAAAAAGTGAATCTTATTTCAACTATCGTTTGAGGCTGTCAATACCAGAGGACTTGGGAACACTCCTTGAAGCGCCAGCTCAAAGGCTTGACTAATGAAACACATACACACACACACACACACAGAGCAACATCCCGCGAGTAAGAACAGTGTGTTGAATCAAAGGGGAAGATATATATATTTCTATTTTCAGTCTCTCTGTTCCTCGGGTTTGTATGAAACCTAATGAGACGATCCACAGCGAGCCCTGAGATCAGCGTGGAATAAACATTTGGGACCAACTCAACCTAATATCCAGTTTCCAGAAAGGAATTCTTTTTCTCTCTCTTTTTTTTTTTCAAGGTGTCCTCTACATTCGTTGTTGTTTGCTGTTGCTGTTGTTTTTGTTGATGTTGTTGTTGTTGTTGTTGTAATTGTTAGCCTCGACACACAAGCTGGCTCGCCCTTGACCAACACCATGCACGTAAAAGATTCAACGAGACACGTCACACCAGAACAAAATTGGATGCGATATTGCAATAAACATCAATAAAGAAATAACACCAAAACACACACACACACACACACACACACACACACACACACACGCACACACTCGAACTGAGAAAGAATGCTATTCACACGACATTTGGATGTCTCACACATTTGCAAGATTTCGCCAATTTTTTTGTGTAATAAATATATATATATATATATATATATATATATATATATATATATATATATCTAGCTGTTGCCATGATTATACCATAAGCACTCAGTCCTCCATCGCTATTATCAGCTGGCTGGTCTACCAGGCAGGTGCCTGGACTCAGAAACTGTTTTCTCCCTCGGTTATTTATTATTAAACCAATCACGAGAACTGGCATCCTGTCAACACACGGAGTTCACATCCACTGCCTTTGTTACCCGTGAAATATCACACGGTATCACAATACACACACACACACACACGCGCGCGCGCGCTCTCTCTCTGGAAAGAGATATGTGAGCGGTAACTCTTTTAAGGTCGTGATGTTTGGACGCGCCACATAGTAAAAGTAAAAGAAAAAAAAAAGGAAATACCATAGCCAATGTGGTTTTAAATGTCCCTAAACGTGTTTGATAGGGATCTTAGAGTCAGTTTAACTTATCTGTGGGTTTTATAGGCTTCCTTTTTCTTCACATTTGATTAGAACTCATCACAGAGGGTTTTTTTTATGAGTTGGCAACTTCATGAAAGATAAGGTGTGCTTTTGCACTGATAATGGGAAAGACAGAATCAAGAAATATATATATCTATTACATACATATATGAATAATATGATGAAGAATACAATAGTAGTTATGACAGAGTGTGACTGAGAATCATGATGGGAGGAGCGTTTTCTGCGTTTACCCAGCTTTATGTTTGTATGCGTTGATTCCCTCAGCACCAAAAGACAAACAAACTACCGGGAATATCACTCATCCGTGTCATCCGTCAGTCATCCACAACAAACACCGGGGGTCCTCACCCGCCCCGGACTCTCGCTCTCGCGCCATTGACCGAAATCCATCGTTTGTACTGAGACCATTCAATATATCGAGCTTGTTTGCTTGCTCACAGCTCGCCTCACGGGGCCCGTCAAAAGCCCTCGTGTTTTTCCGCCGCTGGAAATCCTCATCGTTAAAGTAATACTACTAGATCTTCGATGTGGACTACGGCAAGTACAACGGGACAGTGACCCCTGCAAGCGGGGGGTGGGGGGTTGGGGGGGGACATGTAAACATCTAATAGTGGACAGTGGCGGTGTACAGTAGTAGTAGTAGTACTACTGGATAGTAGGCCCGTACAGGTTCCAGAGGATCACTCTTAGGGGGTTTTCCAGGTTTTTCCAGTCCCCATGCGCGTCGTTCTAGTCTCTCCAGCGATTCCCTTGGAAACAAGCAGTTCTTGGTACGGCGCTGTACCCAAGGACACCCAAAAGCTTTTAGAGAAGGATGTACAACTGGTGTGATTCTTCTTCTTCTTTTTATAAGCCAGTTTTATGTCGTAGCAGTATTAAACTGTGATGGAATCGTTTGGAAACTATCGCTCAAAAGACGAGGGTAATTTCTAAGGAATCAAAATCCGTGGCCTGAAGCTTTGAGCAATTTCCATTGGCTGGAGGCGAGCTCTTTGATTCCCTTCTGGCTCGACGCATCAAGTTATGAGTTGCAACATCTGTTTTTTTTTTTCCCCTCTCGTTTTATGTCCTCAGCACAGACAAAGGGTTTGTCCTAAACTGTGGCCTTCATGAAGATGTTTCTAATATGTGTGGCATTTATCTTTGAAAGGGAATTTGCTTCGGTACATTGCAAGGTTTTAAATTACAAGCGAAACTGACAGTTGATGTTTTCCATAGCTTCGCTTATCGTAATGGCGTTATTGAAATATGGACAAATCGAACCTGCTGAGGCAGAGAAGTTGCTCAGAAACACATGCAAATATTGCTACACCCCTCTGACTGACATGTACTTGAATCGTAATATCAAATATCAAGCACCTTAAATCCGAGACAATAAGGATAGAGTTAAAGACAGTGAATCAACAACACTTTCTCTAGCTTTGCCAGACATTCCAGCACTCACCCAGCGGGGACAACACTGCCAACACTCATCTACTCGTGTTCGACAGTTCATCCACCTGTGCCAACATTCGGAACAACACTGGCAACACTATTACGCATGGAGGACCGTATCAAAACACTACACATCTGCTATCCCAACACTAACCCAGCGGGCCCGAACTCGTACAACAATGGCGCTCCTCAGTAATAGTGCCAACGCTCGTCCAACTGTGCCAGTTAGAGGCACACACACACAAAAAAGAAAAGCTTCAGTTCTCAGCATATCCACTGGAAAGAATGAGAGGAAACTTTGCTGTCTTCTTCCGGAATATTTTGTTGGCATTTTCTTCCGGAATATTTTGTTGGTGTTTTCTTCCGGAATATTTTGTTGGCGTTTTCCTCCGGAATATTCTGTTGGTGTTTTCTTCCGGAATATTTTGTTGGCGTTTTCTTCAGGTATATTTTGGTGGCGTTTTCCTCAGGAATATTTTGTTGGCGTTTTCTTCCGGTATAAGTATTTTGCTGGCGTTTTCTTCCGGAGTAAATATTTTTGTATCATCTTCCTTCTTTCCACTTCTCAGAACTTTAATCACGTTGTCGCAAGGGTCCGACTGTTGCCCTCGACAGCGATGAAGAAGACAGATAGAGTCACGAATATGAGGCAGATGAAAAGATGGATAAAAGAACAGACACACCACCAAATACATAACAAATACTGTGAATTTAACAGAGATGGAGAGAGGAATAGATAAGACAGGTACACATAACCCTAGTGGCTAATGGGACCGCTAGCACCCATGATGAGCTCTCTGCTACAGAAATATATGACGCCACAAACGTAGTGAGAATGTGTAACTCAGTTACGTGGCTGAAACTAACATAAACAGGATATGTATCTCACAATATGCCCATGCATAAATACGCACAGCGTGACCCAGACGCAGAGGCCGTGCAACACAAACATCACTACTCTTGCAGTGTTTTAAACGTCTTTTTTTTTTTTCTCCAGTTACTCCAGAAAAAATAAAATGCCAGGCAACTCCTGCTATTTGTCTCAATTTTTCAACCTTACTCTCTCCTTTTTTTTGTCAGCCTCACTCAACGTACTTCCAGGTCTTTTGCCCCCCCTCCCCCCCCCCCTCTCTCTCTCCACCTGCGCTATTGCTTCCCTCCCTTCCTCCGACATGTTCACCCGACACGTCTGTAACATAACTCTGGGCCGGACACGCCAGAGTTACACGGTAAACTGCCGGCCAAACATCAGGGGGATGGAGGGAGGGAACTCGTGAGGTGTGTTGGTACCACATCACCACCACACAGGCGGTGGTAGGAGAACGTTCGGCCGGCTAGTACTACCACACGACCACCAACCACACACAGGCGGTGGTAGAAGACGTGATACGGCTGGTACCACACGACCACCACCACACAGGAGGTGGTAGAGGGATTTTTGGATATTAACACCAAAGTCTCTTGCGAAAAATGAATGAAAATCCACTGTACGGACCCTGGTCTTGACTGGTGGAGCAGCTAACATGGATGAGACTACAGACCACGAGGCACCAGAGGACGAGAGAGAGACGTGCAAGTAGGAGGAGTTTTCTGCAATCCTCTGGCTTACTCAGAGGCAGGAATACTATGCCTAAGTCATTACCATACTCTACAAGGACCCAACAACTGAGACTGAACAACCGAATCACTCGTCACAAGTGATCACACAACCTTAGATGGGTCTTTCTCTGGTGGAGGACGCCTGGAAACCTGGAAAATGTTGAAGGATTTCTTAGTTCTTCCCCGAGAGCAACAGCGTGTGTTGCCCATGAGCTCAGCTGGTCCACTTGATTACAAGGAGGCGATGATGATGAACTCCAACCGGGCCGCCGCCCTGTTGATGATGATGATGATGATAATGATATGAGGGTGTGGCCTGCTGATGAATCCTTGATGATGATGATGATGGTGATGATGATGACGATGATGGCACTGATGAGGTAACGCTGATGATAACGCAAAGATTATGATGGTGATGATTAGGGAAGGAAGGTAGGAAGGAAGGAAGGAAGGAAGGAAGGAAGGAGGGAGAGGTAATGAAATGGACGAGACAGAAGCATCGTCGAAGATTGTGTTCCAAGGGTCATCTCTCTCTCTCTCTCTCTCTCTCTCTCTCTCTCTCTCTACCACCATTGGTGTCCCCCGAACTGGATCCACCGCATTACCTCCTCAATCTACGAGTCGAAGTCACGCGGTAAGAGGCACCTAAACACTCACGAACCCCGGGCACGAGGAATCACTAAGTCTTGGATCTTTCACATACACTGCAGGAATTAGTGAAACACTTTTACGTGTTGAGTTTTGATTCCTCTAACACACACGTCTGCAAAAGTGCTCGATGCAGCGTAGGGATGAGCCCCCCAAATGGGTTAGGCTGGGAATGAATTTATTCGTGTTTATTTCATAAAAAAAAAAAATCACTCTGAGTTTAGAATAAGATCATTTCTGCTCATTCATTTTTTTCACTGTATTTTTCGGTTTGTGTGATGGTGACAGCGCCTGAAATACTTCCTGAAGGTAAAGTTTTAAGGTAATGGAGATGACCTTACCGTGACTCTTCCTATATATATATATATATATATATATATACATAAATGCTACATCCATTTCGACTTTTTCGGAACTTCAAAGGAAAAACCGCTTTCAAATATTTCCATTAATATGGACGCGATATGCAAATGCTTTTCGGTGGAGGATTACGATTCTACGTCGTCCCAAAAGAGGACATCAGATGTCACCACTTGCCGCCGTTTGTTTACAAGCTGTTGAGCGCTTAAACTCTTTTATGATCAGTTGACTAGTTATCGCTATGACCTCCCACTTCTGTAGTACTTCAAATGGCTGGCTAAATCCAGTAAACCCTTCTCTCTTTATTTAGTTATCTTTTCGTTTAGATTTGTTTATATAAGAAGAGAATGCTCTTTGCACGACACATGGATTCTTCAACTTCAAAGATTTCTCGTTTTATTTCCTACTGAGTGATAAAGCAACCTGCTGAGGCTCATGGCGGAGTTAGCAGGATACCGTAAGTGCTCGGCTGCTGCTATATTGCTAATTTCATCTGTCTAGGCTTCAGCCAAGTGCCTGGACTCACAAACTATTTTCTCTCGCGGTTATTTATTATTAAACCGATGACTGGGGGACTGACATCCTGTCAACACATGGAATTTGTATGTAGCGCTCTATCTCTCTCTCTTTCTCTCTTCCCCTAGCATTTTTTTAACAAGAATTATTTCATGGGAACAAAACGCACACATCCCTTAAAGGAATACTTGCGCAGTAGTTCTCAACGCTGTCATGCGGGCTGTGTCATACAAGAACAAAGAATATACTGAACGACGGCAGAACAACATATAACGTCATATAACTTTATGATCTCAATGAGAGTGCATTATGGTAAGAGTTTTCAAGCATTTCACAGGATGATGAAAATGATTAGTAATGATTCTGAGTATCACGAAGGGCTGGCCCATGGATGTTGATAGGCTTTATGTATGCGTTTGTTGATTCTCTCAACACAAACACTGCAGGGAATATTCCTCATCCTTTCTATCCTTTCCCATCATCCACTAACACTCCTAGGAATAGTCCCCCACCCGCTTCATCCACCAGCCATCCACAAACTCAACGGTCCCTCATCCACTCCAGTACACCCTCTCGCTATTGAGTACAAACGCGTTGTTTGTTCGGCTAGTGTTCAATATATTGAGTTGTTTGCTTTGCCGCTGTTCACTGCACAGAGACGTCAACACTCGTGGTGATCAACAGTGAGTTGTCCCCATAACAATTTTTCATCGCCATGTACTCGCGCTTGACTCTCACTTCGTTAGCGTAGCTGCATTTCTTTCTCTTCGTGTGTGTGTGTGTGTGTGTGTGTGTTTCTGGCCATCTTAATCGATGAGAAACACTCGGACAGTGCGCAAAGGGGAGGAGTATTTTTTTTAAGGAATAAAAGTCCGTGACTTGAAGCTTTGAGCAATTTCCATCGGCTTGAGGCAAGCTCTTTGATTCCCTTCTGGCTCGAAGGAATCGATCAGCGAGTTGCGACAATTGTTTCTTTTTAAGTTTTCAGTCCTCTACGAAGACAGGGTGTGTTTCTTAAATCGTGACTTTCCCAAAGGTATTTGTTACTTAAATGACCCTTAACTTAGAACACGAGTATGTTTAAGGGTATCATAAATTCCCATTATAAGTTATAATGAAAGAAAAAAGTATCATTAAGCTCCAGGCATGAACTTCGTTACATTCAGTAATAAAAACTTTTGAAATCGCCTTATAAGCTGGAGTTATCTTGGTTATGAACTGTCTTCATTTCTGTGAGCAGCCGCGCCTGTAACTGCAGTAGGCTGGCCTAACTATCCAGTCTTAGTTAGAGGAAACACGTGTCTGTGTTGCTGCTACCTATAACCTTATAAAGTCTAACACTGCTAGACTGAAAACAGCGAACCAAGTAACACCTTCCACAGCTTTGATAGATACTCCATCATCAAGCTCTTGCCAGCACTAACCCAGAGGGAGACCAACAACACTGCCAACACTCACCTACCATGCTCAACAGTCGGCCACCAGCCCTAGCACCAGCATTTGGGCCAACACTACTGCCAACACTCGCCCATCAAGGCACACACACACACACACACACACACACACACACGCTGGCATTAACTCTGCCACCCCATCACTTACCCAACCGGGGCCAAAGCTCTTCCAACAACGGCCCTTTCCCCACTCCCCCTCCCTCGCTAAAAGTGCCAACATTCATCCAACAGTGCCAATGAGAGCTACCAAAAACTTTCGCTCTCATCAACTTCACCGGAGAGAATAAAAAAAAGAGGGGAAACTTTGCTCGGAGTATTTCCTTCTGTGAACATTTTCCTCCCTTCTTCCGAGAAGAAACTTCAATCAGCTTGTTGCGTCGGGTCGGTCTGTCGTTGACCTCGACAGTGATGGAGTAGACGCTGTGGTGTAAGACTTAGGATGGCCTAGGGGCTGATCGAAGAATAGATACTGATAGATGCATAGCCAGACACATACGTCTATGATACAGAGGAGGCACAGATGATTAAACGGACCGATGGATACATATGGAGAAGCGACCCAGGTGGGAACCCAAAAGCTGATTCTAAATTCCTTATTGCCGGTATGTAAGACGCCGCAGCTCGCGTTAGACGGAGCATCTACAAGGCCAAAGGTCACACCTGGATACGTCATTCGCAATAGACACAGACAGACAGACAAACAGACGCACGCCGTCACTCAGAGCAGGAGACGTGCAACCCCAGTATCACAACTGTGATATTTTATATACATTTTTTGACTTTTTCGTGAGAAACTTCGGGGTGGGGGAAATGCCAGGCAACTCTCGCTGTTTGTCTTGATTTTTCAACCTTGCCCTGTTTTTTTTTTTCTTTTTTGGCCAGCTTCACCTCTGCTACCTCAAGATTTTCCCCTTCTGTTCGCCTCATCCCTGTCTATGTGTCTGTCTCTGTCTGTCTGTCTCTGTCTCTCTCTCTCTCTCTCTCTCTCTCTCTCTCTCTCTCTCTCTCTCTCTCTCTCTCCCCCCCCCCCCCCCCCCCCC
>JAYMFT010278989.1:0-10517 GCA_038088735.1 Panulirus argus | reverse complement strand
TTTTTTTTTTTTTTTTAAGGGGGTGGTGATGCTGTTTCTTGTGATGTGGGGTGGTGCTGGGAATGGATGAAGGCAAGTAAGTATGAATAAGAACATGTATGTATATATGTATGTGTATGTATGTATATATGAGTGGATGGTTTTTTCTTTGTCTGTTTCCTGGTGCTACCTCATTAGCTTGGGAAACGGCGACAAGTTTAATGAATGATAAGTGTGGGTGTATGTATGTGTATGTGAGTGGATGGCTCTTTCTTTGTCTGTTTCCTGGTGCTTCCTTGCTAACATGGGAAACAGCAACAAGTATAATGAATAATAAATGTGCATATATATGTATATATATGTGTATGTGAGTGGATTTGTCTTTCGTCTGTTTCCTGGCACCAATGCAGGAAACAGCGATCAAGTATGAAAAAATGGATGTTAACAAATTGACCCATTCAGAAACTCCTTCCTCAAACTTCACCATGGTAGTTGCTTATTACATGGTAGTCCATAAGAACACCTCAGTCATCTTGTCCTTCATATGAATGTTCTACATTCCTTCTCCCAGTTCCTGTTTTAGGTATTTTTTTTCGCCTCCAGAGAGAGCCCTCTAAACACCAAGAAATGAGGACTTGCTCACATGGTAGTTAAAACAGTGTTTTCCTCAAGTAGAGTGCATTGACTAGGCTTTTACCCACATTAACTATCATGATTTGCATACGTCTAACTAATATTTGTTCATATAGATGTTACAGCTATACAGCATTTTACTCACGCGACCATTCATCAGAGGGTTCATATTGTTGTGGGAGATAGCACAGTTGCTTAGTAAATAGAGATTTGTACCTTTGTCTTCCAGCATTGGCTTCCTGGAAGGATAAGTTTTTTCAAACAGCCTTCCTCCACAGAGTTTTCAGCATATAGACAGTGTGAAGGACATTGTTATCAGACTTGAGAGAGGGGAGAGGATAGCTTTTCATTTCTTCTGTTGGTGATATTCTTGTCCATGTTACACTGAATCGTAATTGATGACCCTCTTCATATTTTGAAACTGTATTGTCCTTGAATCAGTGCAGTTTTTCCATTCCTGTTTCTATTTTATTGTTAACCAGTTTGCATGAATATCTTTAAATCTGTACTTTTGCAATTTTTGACATTGATGCTCTTATTTTGTTGTGTATATTCATGCTATACCATCACCATTGGTCTTTTACATATTTTCAAACTTTAAACCACCTTGAAACAGTGTCATTAGCCTATATGTGATCTGTGATTATTCCCATTACACTTTATTTTGCTTTGTTCATTCTTTTTTCCTTGTGTTGTATACTTATGAAGACAACTCCTAATGTTATCACTTTTCTTTTTAGAAAGTAGTACAGTATCTGTTCCACATATTTGATGGCTCAACCACCAGACAGAATTCTTCAGTAAATGTTTTGGGTTTTGCTGTGTGTGTTTTGATACTTGAGAGTCTGGACTTGGCCAACACCAGAAATATTGTGAAATGCGTCTATGGTATAGACAGATGGATGAGTAGTTGTCACACAAGTGTGTTTAGACACTGCACACCAAAGTTTGACTAGTGCCCCAAAACCTACAATTTTTTTGTTATTGATTTTAGGGAATGAGTTGAAAGTTATTTTGTTTGGGTTAATAGTTTAGAAATTTTCGTGATAAAGAAAGAAAATACAGTACTGAAATAATGATTAAAGTTTATTTTCCTTCTTTATTTTGAATTGATTCATTTCTAAGCAGGATGTATACCTGCTACATTTTAAATCTTTCATTAAAGATATTCATTTTATTCATATCCTCTGCAGACAAATAAATTTCCTTTTATAATAAAATCATATTTATAGAAAGTGATATTTTAAAGTCTTGTTATTGAAGATAATTACTGTTTTACAGGCCATCTGTGACCCAGTCCCTTGGTGTTGTTGATGTAGGTGTCACGAATGGGAATGTGAAGGTTGGTGGGGCGTCACAATCTTCTCCCCTTCAGCCAGCCATCTGTGCTGCTCATAGCAGTGTACCTCCATCTCCTAGTGCCACTGTCCTTCAGCTACTTCTTAGGTCTGTAATAAAAATGTTGGAAATTAATGCATACTAGTTATCTTACTTCCTTTTGTTGGTATCCAGGGAAGTACTTTTTTTTTATGTAAAAGATAAGCATTCAGTTATATTGCATATATTTTTTGCTTAAAGCATTCGGTGATTATTTAGATCATACTGTTTGTTAGCCAGATTCCATCCCTGTAAACATAGTATCTAATTGAAATATTATGTTATTTACTTGAAAAAGGCTAAAAATAAGCTACTCAAGTGAACATAGAAAATGTTATAATAGAGTTGAATCAGACATGTTGGATAAGCCGAAGTGAATCAGGATGACATCACATGATCATACTTTATATGCATTCACAAGATCGGTATTTTTATTGTGACAAATCTCTGGCCTTGTTTGCTTTTTGTGGTTTTTCTCTGCTTGATACATTATTAGCAGTCCCTCCTTTAGTAGCACATGTGGATAGACCATAGACCTGACAACTTGTTTACTTGATCTCTCATCTTTCATGGTCAGTTTAAACCTCCCAAGCCTGTTGACTATCTTGTCATAGATTATCTACACCATCCTCTCATATGTACAAAGGAATACACAGGAATTCAAGCAGCAACAGATCACTGGGTCCTTTCAAGGTTGTTTGTGATCGTGGAAGATATCAGAAACTCACAGAATGGTGTGGTAAAAGTTAGAAGGCATACAGATAATTGAAAGGGACTTAACTGCAAATTTGAATTCAGATAATGCAGAGGGAATAACCTGCAAATTGTCATTTTGACTGTGGAGGCAGAAATAATGAAAGCTATGGACTTGAACCATAATATTTATCAAGGCTGTTCTTAAACGTAATTATGGCACAGCTTTTGACCACTCTACTTGGCAAATGGTTTCATATGTTATTGTTATTATTATTATTATATAACCCTAGGACCCATTTTCCATTAGCTCTTGTGGCTTTAAGCTGCACTGCCTTCAGTAGCAGGAATAGGATGGATTCCTTTGAAGCAAGATCTTTGTGAGACTGCTCACTTGTCAACTAACAATGATACAGCCTTGGTGAATGTAGTAGTTGGTTGGCAGCAACTGACTACGGAGTTATAATACAAGTACTACCCACCTGGGTATCGGAAGGGTTAGAGATGGCAGTGTAGTTCAAGACTACTGTATCTTCCAACAAATCTATGTTTACTTGAACAGACACTGATCTTTCCTCACTCATGCTCCATAATGCACCCAAAACCTTAGACCTCTTTTCCACCTAGTGACTTGCTACACCCCTCTGGTTTCATCCACTGCCACATCTACTCCCATATACTTTAGGCACTCTACTTCCTCCAGGTCCATCCCATTTACACCTGCATTTGAATAGCCCTACCTCATCCCCCTACTTTTTTTTTTTTTTTTTTTTTTTTTTTTTTTTTTTTTTTCAACTCTCTCCTTTCACACACACTCTCAGATTTTGACACCAATTTCTGGAGTTCTTCTCTGGAATCCTTTTAGAGCCATGGCATCTATGAGTAATAACTGATTCATCTCCCAATCCACTCCTATCCATAGCTAAGCAAAGACCTACCCTTCACTCACTCATTCACCTTCCTCACCACACTATCCATAAACAGATCAAACAACCTTTGTAACATCACATATCCTTCATGTTGATCCACTTTCACCAGGAAACACTCACCCTCCAACATTCCTACTCTCATACATGCTCGACTTTCTTGGTTAAAATTCCCCCCTGCTTATGTAGTATACATTTTTAACTTCATTCACTTCCCAAGTTTCCCCAACCTTTTACTTTAGACCTGCTTTTCAGTCCAAGACTCCCATATTTACTTCTTACCGCTTTGACACAGAACCACCTTCACCAGATACAGCTTACTCTCCTTCCCTCTTATCTAACTGTCTGTATCTCTGACACCTGTTTTCTCTGGGAACTCTCTCGAGGAGTGGCCACAGCAAAAGAGTCTCCATAACTGGTGAACTCCAGTGCTGCTTCTTAGCAGCACATATGCCTTACTCTCCCAGTGAAAACTCCTTACTGTATTTATTAACCCTTCAGTCACCCCATATATTCGTAGTGCTTTCTACAAGGCACTTCAATCACCCCTTTTTTATGCTTTCTCCACATTACACATGACAGCTAGAGACTGAGTGTGAGCGAATGTGGCCGTTTCGTCTGTCTCCTGGCGCTACCTCGCCGGCACGGGGGTGGCATTGCTATTTCCCATGGGGCGGGTTGGCATCAGGAGTGGATGGGGGTGAGCAAGTGTGAATATGTACATGTGTCTATGCATGTGTATGTGTATGTATATATATGTATATGTTGGTATGTATATATATGTACTGTGCATATATGTGCAAGTACGTATATATGTATGTATGTGAAGGGTTGGGTCTTTCTTCATCTGTTTCCTGGCGCTACCTCGCTGACATGTGAAACAGCGATCAAGTATAATAAAATGAAATAATAAATAAATTTATGACAAATTAACTTGGTCAAACCCCTGGTCCTCACACCCTTCTACCTTTTCTAAAGTCATATATCCCCTCCCAAGGCTGATGTTCTGTGCATGCCACAACCTTCTCAATCACCGCTCTCCCATACACCTTACTAGATATTCTCACCTAACTTAAACCTCTTCAACACAAAAATTAATTTTGTTGTCCCCTTTGCATTTATGCAAGAGCATTATGCATGATTCTGCCAATCATCATGTGCCTTACCTTGGGTCATGAAACACTGAAATACCCTTTTTTGTGAAACAGTTTCATCGTCATCCACTCCTGCTACTTTGTCACACTTCAACTTTTCGAGATTTAATAGAAATTGATGGTTATATATGTCTGCGTAATCTCATTTTTTGGCATTACCAGACTTCGCCTGCTTTTTGTTATGCCATGATTGAAAAGTCCCATTTGGCAAGGTTGTATCATCTGAGTACAATCTCATCAGTGAAATTTCACTTCGAAGGAGTCGAGGTTTTTCCCTGCTACTGATGGGAATGCAGCCTTGGAGCTGCAGGAGTCCCTGGAGAGGGGGTACTAGGATTAGATGATAATAATTCTGATTTTTATATAATGTATTTATAATAGAATATTGGATTTTAAAATGTGTAAGAGATTTTGAAATAAAAAGAAAATTCTCATAGACTAGATTTTAATGAAGTGAATGCCTGATTTAGGTTACCCAATGGTCAAGCCATCCCAGTTGAAATTCCAGCAACTCCAGTTGTATCCTCATCCAGTTCAAGTGCAACTTCAAGTGGTACAGTCTCTACTGTTGCTAGTTCACCACCTCATTCCAATGACAGCAGAGCGCCCCAACAGTCACTTGCTAAGATGGTAAGAAATTACACCTTTTGTAAATGACTTTTTCATAACTTTTCTCAGTTGCAATCATCTCTGTACTACCTCATTACACTTTCTGTAAGCTTTGTCTTCTGTAAGTTTCATCATTTTCCCATTTTCATTCAACATTCACATCTGTACCCCCTCAACCCTCCTCTCGGGAAATTCTTCTCCAGCATCTTTGTAATTTGGCCAGCTTAGCATATCACATCCATATCTCATTGCTTTAGCCTAAATTAACTTTATTACTCATTCCTTATGCTTTCATCATTCATGTAGACTATCATTCTTTCCATGCAGTACAATGCTTTTTTTTGTGTGTGTTTTTTTATGTACTATTCATCATCATTCATTTACAGTATTACTTCCCTTTGTCATGTGCTGAAAATATTAGCCAGGTTCAGACACTCTTTAAACAGTCTTACCTTTTTGTATTTACCCTCTCAAACACAACCACTATTTTAGTTTCCATATGTATTTTAGTCACATTTTGTTCTTATAACAAAACTCCAGATCTGCCTTTTTTGCTTGCACCTTGTGTACCAACTTTCCTAACAGCATTCCTTTGCTGTCTCATTAGAATATATTATCCTTCAAACTCATTAATGTCACCATTCACCACCTTATCAGTATCACCAT
Source organism: Panulirus argus (assembly GCA_038088735.1). Lineage (NCBI taxonomy): Eukaryota > Metazoa > Arthropoda > Malacostraca > Decapoda > Palinuridae > Panulirus > Panulirus argus. Next base: position 4,480 of record JAYMFT010278989.1, on the reverse strand, counting down.
CTTGGACCAGTGGTGCATTAACACAACTTTTCTATCATCTTAAAGAAGTATTTAAATATTTCTTCATCCATTTCTTTTATGTACTGTTCATCATCACTCATTTACAGTATTGCCATCCCTTTTTCATCTGTGCTGAAGATATTGCCATAGGTTCAGACACTCTTTAAACAATCTTACCTTTTTGTATTTAACCTCTCAAACTCTACCACAATTTTAGTGTCCATTTGTATTTAGTCACATTTTGTTCTCATAAATGAAACTCCAGATATGCCCCTCCCCCCCCCCCCTCTTCTCTCTCTCTCTCTCTCTCTCTCTCTTTTTTTTTTTTTTTTTTTTTTTTTTTTTTTTTTTTTTTACCACATGTACCTTTGCTGCCTCATTAGAATATTTTCCTTCAAACTCATTAATGTCACCAATCACCTCTTATCAGTATCACCATCTTGGACCCATCGTGAAATAACAGAACTTGTCAGTTATCTTAAAAAAGTATGTAAATATTTTGTCATCCATGTTCATTATTTCCTGCATGAGCAAGATAGTGGTAAGAACAGGTGACTTTACCTTAGAGAGGAAAATACCCACTTGGCTTCTTCCTCTATATGTTTTTTTATGGAAAGTAGTATAGGAGGGATGGATTTTCAGCCCTTTACTCCTGCTTAACATAGTTGCCCTTTATGACATGAAGGATATACATGGGCAGAATTTTTTCTCCTTTATCCCCCAGGAATAATTTAATACAGGGAGGTGTTTTGGGAGGAGCTGAGTGAGTGCATCAATAATTTTGGTGGACTTGGCAGTTAAAGTTATAACTGGGAGGCCTGGGCTACCCTGTATGAATGAAAATGAATAGCTCAAGGAGTTGTCCATCTATCTGTCTATCTATATATCTATATCTCTGATGGCTGTTCCAACTGGAAGTCTCTCAAGGGGGTGACCATGGCAATGTTTGCTGAAAAAGTACTGATGATTGGGGATTTATAGATGTCATCCAAACACAACAGGGACCAAGAAATCACGTGGTTCTCAGTTCCACGAATTTCATTTGTGTTTTTTTCCGTAAATACAGAAGTAGGGACCAAAAGCACTAATGACACACCAAGTATTACATGTAAAGTTTCCTTAACCTCTAAAAGAATCTCAGAGAATTCTTTAATGTACTGGTATGTACATATGGTCTGGAAAGACCAATAATTACATATTTAGAGAAATAAGAAAAAAATTGGGTGGTAGAGTTGGAATTGCATCAGTCACATGAACTCTTGCTGTCACCTTCAGTTCAAAACATTCTTAGTGTAGTTTGTGAATGATACAGTAAATTGTATTTTTCATGTATTTTTCCACACAATTTTCTTCAGTATGCTCTAGTATGCTTTTACCCAGTGCATAAATTAATAAATATAAACATTTAAAAAGATACAGAAGAAATGGTTGGAAGAGATGGAAGTCTTGCTTAGTACTTGAACACCCTTGATTTTCATTGGTTCAAGACATTAAGCATATAATCAGTAAATGATACATTAAATTATATTTTTGATACATCTTTCACAATTCTCATCTGTACAGTAAGTTCTTAGCTAATAGTTGAACTGATTATTATATACTGATAAAGAAAAATAGAAATGAAAGTCTTACCTAGTACCCGAACAGTTGTGATCACCTTGTGTTCAAAACTTCCAGTTTATAGTTGGTGAATGATATGGTAAATTATATTTTTCATTTTTATTACGTACTTTTCTTTAGTAGGTTCTTACCTGCTGCATGAATCATTGATTATCAGCATTTTCAGAAAAATATAGAAAATCTTACCAAGCAACTGAACACTCATGATTGCTTTCGTTTCAAAACACTCAACTCATAATTGGTGAATGTATGATAAAGTGTATTTTTCATATATTTTTTTACACTTCTCTTCGTTAGGTTCATACTAAATGCTTGAATTAATGAATTTCTACTTATTCAGAAAAACAGGAGAAAATAGCTGAAGAAGATGGATTTCCTACCTAGGACACAAACACATGCGATTTCCTTCTGTTCAAACCATTCAACATATAATTGGGGAATTATAAGAAAAATTTTATTTTTCATATATTTTTTTTACAGTTCTCATCAGTTGGTTCTTATGTAATTCTTAGGTAACTATTGTCTTCATATTCAGAAAATTAAAGGAGAAAAGAGCTTAAAGATATGAGAGTCTCACCTAGCACCAGAATACTCACAAGTGCCATCATTCCAAAAGCTTCAACTTATGTATGATGAATGATGCAGTAAAAAAAAAAAAAAAAAATTTTTTTTTTTTTTTTTTTTTTTTTTTTTTTTTTTTTTTTTCCCCATGAATTATGAGATAAAATCTTACATGCTCCCAAAGGCTCATAATCACTTTGGGTTCAAAATATTCAGCTTGAAATTGGTGAATGATATGCTAAACACTTCTCTTCATTAGGTTTTTACGTACTGCATAAACTAATGATTAACTGCACATTCATAAAAAACATAGGTGGCAATAGCTGAAACAGATAGAATGCTTATGTAGCACTTGAACACTCGCAATTGCCTATTTTCAAAACGTTGGTGAATGGTTCAGTGAATTGTATTTTTCCAATATTTATTCTTCTCAGTTTTCTTCACTAGGTTCTTAGAATATATGCATATTCAGAAAAATGTAGGAGTATATGTTACCTAGCTCCCAAACACACCATAATCACCTTCAGTCATAGCTGCCAGATTTGAGTGTGCTTTCCTGTCTGGCCATGTGAATTTAAGTTTTTTACTGACAAAACTTAAGATAAAGGGGGAAATTTAGGTTGCTGCAATATGTGAAAATTGAATTAAAAAGTTTGTAAATTTGCTACACTAGTGTACTTGATTTGATAAGAGGGATGTGCATAAGTATATGTGGTTGAGGGGGTAAGATTGGATCATGTACTAGTTGATAGGCCAGTTAAAGAAAGACTTTTGGCTGTAAATATGCTGAAAGGAGCCGCAAGTGAGATGTTTCATCACCTCTTGGGGGAGGCAAGGGTAAGTTTATAGAGGCTTTAGGAAAAGAGGAAAAGATATGAATGAAAAGAGGGTGTTGAAATTGAGTGTGCTTGGAAAACGGATTGTGAGGAGATTCAACGAAGAAGGACAGGTGTAAGTAAATGAAACCAGGGGAATGGGAGAGCAATAGGAGGTATTTAAGAAAGGAAATACTAATATTTGCAAGAAAAGTGTGTGGTATGTAGAAGATGGGATATGGCATGTTAGAAAGGGTAGTGAGTGGGGTGATGAGGAACTTAAATGGGAAGTGAAAGAGAAAAGAAAGGGGTATGGGTATTATCTGCAGGGAATAAGTGAGAGTGGTTAGATATACATGAGGATGCAGCAGGAGCTTAGAAGGAAGGTGCAGGATCTGTTAAAGGGGAGAAACGAGAGTTGGGATGGGGAAGTATTAGCAAAAACTCATGGAGAATAAAATGTTACGGAAGGGGTGAATAGTGTGAGGAGAACAAGTGTGAGCATCAGTGAAGGGAGCAGGTGGGTAAATGGTAATTGTCAAAGAGAAGGTCAGCTGAATTTTTTTATGATAGGGTAGGATGGCAGGTGTGGGACATGGAAATGTGCAGAGTGAGAGAGTCTTTAGTGAAAAGAGAAAAGGTGGTAAAAGCCTTGTGTAAGTTGAAGTGTGATAAAGCATCTGAGTGCTTGGGATTATAATAGAATTTCTCAATAAAGGAGATAACAGTGTTGTTTATTGATTAGTCAAAATTTTTTGGTTACAGTGTCCAGAAAAAATATCCAACAATTGCCATTAGAAGTAAGGCATTCATGCATGAGGTTTTATTTAGGTAACTAACCTATTACTCGCTTATGGTTGGGATATAGTGTATCTGGCAACATGTTACAATCTTAGAAGTCAGGTGACATGATTTTTCACCTTGGTTACCTCATGCAGCTTTGCTTGCTGTTCTTGTATTTGTGATATTTTAGCTATCTCTGGTCTGAAAGATATTTTCCCCTGTCTGTAGCTAACCATGGGTTCTAAGATGGTTTCTGGAAAAAAGAGGCCAGTATTCTTATTTGGAAGCAAGATGTGTCTACAGGTGAGATCTCAAGATGCTCCAACAGGGCTGAGTCCACCACCTGAACGCTTTTTGGGATTCTTTCAAGCACCATCCCTCCTCGAAAAGCTGGGTCTGACCAACCTATGAAGACCAGAAAGGATACTGATAACCGGAAAGGGATGGATTTTTTGACACCTCATGCTTCATTAGGCATTAAGAATATATTTTTTTTTATACATATTTCTTTGCTGTTTCCCACATTAGCGAGTTAGTGCCAGGAACGGACAAAGATAGGTTGTATTCACTCTCGTCCATTCTTTAGTAGTCGTATGTAATGTACTGTAAATATATTGATAGAATTTTTTTTCATTTTTTTAGTCTGTTGCTTCTCTCTCTCTCTCTCTCTCTCTCTCTCTCTCTCTCTCCCTCCCCGGTCA
>JAYMFT010278978.1:0-10517 GCA_038088735.1 Panulirus argus | reverse complement strand
CATATATATATATATATATATATATATATATATATATATATATATATATATATATATATATTTGTGTTAATAGTATTTCCATGATATTCGCTCAAATATTGATGCATTCCCTGGCGTTTTCTTTATGCTGAATATTTAATGCATAACGCTTGTATTGCCTGCAGCATGGGTCCAGACTTAGTTAACTATTCCATAGCGGAGCAGTGCAACAAGCACAGTTGTAACAACGTCGCTTAGTCAATGTTTACCAGGAAGCAGGAATGGTAGTGTGCGCGGCCAGACGTATGAGTCAGGGGCTGGCTGGGACGTTTAACCTCCTCACATTACCACGTGACCAAACACACCCACGCCTTGAGCAAATACTCTCGCCCAAGACGTTCCTCCCACCTAACACGCCCACACCCACTGGCTCGGGCCTCTATCAGTAGGAGGACACGTCTTCCTAATCTCCACACACCGCTCAGGTACCCTTTACATAACGTACGACACGAGTTATCGAACTCGGAAATAGTAAGCTTGGCCATTTCTGTCACATTCAGCCTTGGCCATTTCTGTCACATTCAGCCTTGGCCATTTCTGTCACATTCAGCAACTTTCCTTACAAACCGTCGTAGGCCTCCGTCGTTTTGCATACGTATAACATGTCTCCCAACACCCAGTACAACACAGATCCACGTCTACCAAGGCATTGTTCCCCTGAGCACTTCTGCAAGTCGTGCCTGCTTCGTCTTGGGGTCTCAAGTGTTATTAATGTTAGGCGAGTTCGTTCTCGTGGACCCCCTGCTGCCTCACGTGCCGCGGGACCCAGAGAAAGGTGAGGGGGTAGTATTAGGGGCTGGGGAATGTTGGGTAATGATGGCACGTCAGGTTCCTAGCACAGAGGGAGGCAAATACCACTATATATGCACTGAATCATCTTCTGGGAGCCGTCCTATGTTAGCTGTAAGTTTTAGTCGTGTTTAATTTGCTCTGTTACTTACATGGTTATATTTTGTATAGTCATTCCTATATTTTTGTATGCACGTGCACATTGTAAGCGGAGCTCCACATCCCCTCTCCCCTCTTTTGATTGATGTTGTGTTTTAAGTCCCGCCATCAGTAAAGTGTAATCGGGACATAATTCGTCACCCTTATGTCCATCTGTTGACACATTCCTGTTAGTACTTTATAGAGAGAATAATACATGGTACAAGCTTGATACTTGCGCCATAGGTAGCCCATGGGGAGGTGACCAATTGATTAGATATAAGGGTACGATGTCTCATAAATTTGCATATTGATCGGGGAGAGCAGTAGATTGTGAAGTGCAATAACTCAGGAGTGTTGAATGATGTGATATTTATATACATAACAGTTATATTTGGCAAAAACAAATATCATGGCATACATTATTTTTTTTTTTTCACTTCTGGCTGGACATCAGGCAAAACACAAGTGCCTCATGTGTTTATACGTGTAATTGATTGCCTTTCCCCCGCCTCTTGCCTCATTTGCACACATCCTCGTTAAGTTAGTCTTTCATGTAGCGAAACCAGAGTTTACCTTCCGTATCCAAACCGTGCGGACTACTGTACCCTGTGATGTTTACGTATTAATCATAAAATTTCATTGTTGCTGCAGTGATCACTCATGAAGAATGACATCTTGCCTGTAACAGGAACACGGCGGCGCGTATAGTGAAGTGTTAAAAAGCCGGGATACGTTTGATTTGAATAGAGCTAACCCGTAATGCACACTGTCGAAGTACAGTACAAGCCTTAGTGAGGATAACAGGAAGTATAGTAATGGCGGGTACAGCTCGACTGAGCTGTAATGACTTCAGTAACCAAAGACACCAGTGAAAAGGTTATTTTTATTTTTTTTTTCATCGAAATACATTTTTATATGTGTTTAGTCTCGCTCTTACCTAATGTGGTTAGTGTACGCCACTTTCTGAAGACCCGAATGTTCTCTTCATATTTATGTGATGTGTGTACAGCTCTAGGAGAGAGTTCCCTATAGTCTTTGGTCCGTGTACCACAACCGTGGGGTCCTCCGTATATGTACGTCTGCCTGTATGCTTACGCTCACAAACACTTCTAATGAGATTCAGTGCTCGGGCGCCTCGCCTGTTCAGGTCGACAGGAATACTTTTATAAAAAAGCTTAGAAGCACCGGGATGATTATCTCACTAGGGGATTACATCATTTACAGCTGGTTAAACCAGCAGGGGGTGGTAAGTAGAAGCAGGAGCAGCAGCAGCAAGGAGCAGTCATCGGTACACTGAGGGCGCCTTAGCAGCAGGAGGAACCCAAACTTCGTCTAGAGCAGAGGTTTATTATATCCAAGAGAGAACGGTCCAGTTTCCTTCACGCCTGGTGGCGTTTAGTTTTCGGAGTGGCCGCCAGGATACGTGTTATCAGTGTCGCGTCATACCCATGTTAAATATACCCGTGTTGGTATCTCGCATTTTAATCTTTTCTGCAGTTGCTACGGACGTTGACACCAACAGTTGATTAATTACTTCTCTATCCTCTTACTCCTCTCGGTTAACAAGCAATTTTTATACCTGTTTTGACGTAGGGTAAGATTTATGACATAATGACCTGCCTGTTGTTTAGGCAGTGGACAAGAAATCCCCTACGCAATTCGCTTTTAAAGAAAATGATGTCATAAGGAATTCTGTTGTTGATGCCGGCTGAAAAATACCGAAATTTAACAATGTATTTAATGATGGCTAATTTTCTTATATCTTTCATGTTTCCGAAATCAACAGTGAAACAATATTGCGTTGATCTATAGACTAGACTGGTGCCAGCCATCCTGCCAACCTTGCAACATGTTGAGCTGAGTCAAAAGAGAGAAAAAAGAATCGTATAATTGATCGCTACGGGAGAGTCGAACTCACGATCCATGGCATAACGAGCGAGGTGGTGCTCTCAACCGTGACACCAAAAGCGGTATATATGTCCAGTGTTTATTTCACAGCCAAAAGTTCATATTTTTTTTTTCTTTTGCATTTATATGAACGTCGGATCTCTCTATTATTTATCGTCCATACGGTAATTTATTTAAACGTTTTCTGGGATTTTAATTTTGTTCCTAAAATGAATTTATCCATATTATTTAAACGATGTTTCCACTTCTGTCGACTAGTATTTTTCGTTCGACACTGCTGGGCCGGCCGCCGTACTTGATGGTTGTTGCCTCGCCCCGATCTTTCCTTTCACCTTCTCTAGAGCTGTTAATTAGCCCCGCTATCACCACCACTTACCGCAGCCCGCCGGAGTCCGTTGCCGCGGGGGTAAAAAAGAGAAAGAGAGAGAGAGAGAGAGAAGGGGGAAGCAGTGATTTGAGAATTTACACAGTTGGTTTGCGATGGGTACTGGTCAGGGTGTGGACGCTCACAAAATAAACGTAGTTTCTTGTAAAGGACGGAGCCCGGATGCAAGGTGGGTCATGTAAATATGTTCATTACTGAAATATACGTACATGTATTAAGGTGCGGATTAAGTTTAAGACGCCATCTTTGTTCCGCTTTAAGGTGAAGTCAGTAGTCCAAACAAAACATCTCCCATTCGGGAAATATCGTCAGAACCCATTCACAATAGACGTCATGTCATTCGCTTTCTTGAGCTGGTGAACATTTACTAAATTGCTTGGTTCTGTTCCCTCCACCCACGCTGTTACTGAAACGCTTCGTCTGTGTATACTGATGCGAGTAAAGCCTTTTAGATATAAATATTATAAGGATTTACCATTTATGGACTGTGCTGGAGAGGAAGGTTCACTCGTGTGTGAGTGTAAAGAGGCTGGGGAATATTACTGAGGCTATTTTTTTTTTTAAGTGAAAGGAATGATGTCTGGTCGTTTCGAGTCACACCAGGTCAGGTGTTGGGGCTTCCCAGGTCACGCTGGGTAATCTCGGGTCGTATTATGTTACGTGGGTCAACGGCGTAACATGCAGGTGACCCCAGTCTACGTCGGGTCATGTTGAGTCTCGCATACGAGAGAGAGAAAGGGAGGGAGGGAGAGAGCAACTTATCTATGGTAATTTGGGGACTTGATTGGTTCAGGATGCTGGATGATTTACTCGATTGTTTTTATTCTGTTTTTGCATCATCATTCTTTAGCACGATGATTACGGCCCTTGGGCGTAATGGCACAGCCATTGACTTGCTCCTTAAAGGGTCTGCTTGATATGACGCACCAGATGGTCAGGTTGTTGGTTCGCTTTCATATATTCGTGCGTAGACTTCTGGTTTTAGCCCACTGACTCAGAAATTCCCCTCTCCGGTCTACTGGTCTATTGTGTTTACTGTTCGAAGCCTAACAGAGATTATTTGAAATGACATTGATTATTGGTGACTGTTATACGTTGTGGCGTGTTAACGGAGGCGATTACGCCGTTAATGGCGTTGGCGATTTACAGAACGTACGAACGATGATGCCTCGACAGTCAACCATAGGTGTGGTAACAGGAGCGAGGGAGAGACGGGGGCGATGGTTATATACGAGGAATCATGCTCAGTGGTAACGGTCGGACTGTAACCCAGTCATCACTGTAGCGAGGTGATTACACTTCCGTAGACGACGACACTTATTTGTAGGGCAAGTGGGGAAATGATTCGCCTCTCTCTCTCTCTCTCTGGTAGAGTCACTGGGTTTTCACTGGGTTTCCACGGGAGTCATGGGGATGAGGAGAGAGATCTCTCCTCCGCACTCCCTCGCACCCCACCTTGTGTAATTCCCCTCCCCCCCTTTTCCCGTAGTCTCTCCACCTCCCCTCCCATGACTGAACATCACCCCTCTCCCGTCCAATCCAACCTCCTCCTCCTCCTCCTCCTCCTCCTCCTCCTCCCTTCGCTTGCCTCACCTTCCTGTCTCAATTTTGTTCTCACGTTATTAGCCAAGTGTTCTCACCTCTCTCTCTCTATCTCTCTCTCCTCTTCCTTTTCCAGTTTGTGTTGCTCCACCAACACTATTTTCCACATTTTCATATCCCTTTCCACATTCTCTCCTCCCCTCCTTTCTCCCTACCTTCCCTTTTCACCAATTCCTGTGTTCCCTCGCTCGACCCCTTTCACCCATTCTCTCTAACCCCCCCCCCCCTTCCCGTTCCCTCCACCTTTCCTCTGCAGGCACCAGTCCGGTAACACAGCAGCAGTACTACTGTGGCTCAATCAGCGGTGTCGCGTGGGTCAGTAACGCGGGCCCTCCTTCCAGATGGGGTCCTGACGCCACCCGCCCCTCTAGAGGCGTTGCAGGATTCTGGACCCCCATATACCACCGGTGAGGTACGGGATCCTGGCCTTACCCTGGGGGAATAAATGGCTTGGTGATACTACATACAAAACCTTTTATATATATATATATATATATATATATATATATATAGGGAGAGGAACGTCAATATTTATGGCAATATTGGACGAGGAGAAAGGGATGCTTTCTACGCCAGCAGTGGATAACGAACAGACTTCATCGAGGGTGCCGTTGGTATGTTAAATGCTCCTGTGGCTTCGTTCGAACCGTTGGTGAAAATAAGCGAGACATGATAACACCCCCGTGCGTAACTCGACCACTGTGTCAATATAACCGAAGTAAACAAATAACCTGCAGGAACGCTAAGGCGAGTGTGAGGTTAGCAGCGTGAGTTACGAGTGTACAGAGTTATCTACAACTGAGTTTGGCTCGGTTAGGAAGCGGTGTGAGTATGAGTGAGACGATGTCCCATTTAGTAGCAGCAGACGTGTGTACTTACTGTGGCGGGAGTTTACACGAGTCAGGGTTCAGATTCTTAATTTCTTAATTTAATTAAAAAGCAAATTTTTGGCGATTTTAAAACAGTTTTAATAAGGTTTGAAGTGAATTCATCAACTAGATAGGTTCCATGAGGAATAGGCTCTTTCCTCGGGCCTGAACCTCGCGCTGTGGGATGGTGTGTGACAGTTTCTTGCCCCTGCTGGAAGAGGTCTCTCGTTGCGCCCCTTTAAAGACGACAGTCAGCAGTGTCTAAATGGGCCATCGCCTGCTCGTTCCTGCAGAGAGCTGGGGGTGTTGCTGACCTGCTGGTCAATGAACTCTGGACTCGGACTTGAGCTGAGCAGACTCTCCGCGATAACAACAAACCCGTGTTTTGTTCCGTCGGAGAACGGCGGAATGACATTGTTCAGTTGTATAACCACTCACCCCACCCTTTTTCCTCCTCATGCCTCCCATAGTGCAGGCACAACCTTCCCGCTGAACAGCACAATATCACCCCAGCAGCCAGTAGTTTCTATCCCGCTAAGGAAGTGGATTTATTAATGGTAACTGTGTATAGGGGTCAGTCATCGTGCGTCTGGCAACTTCCTTGACGCGTTTTCAAACAAAGGACAATCAGGATCGGCCTTTTGTAACACAGACTGCTGAAGGGAGCTACTGAATTAAGCTGTAACCCCCAGAGCACGACGGTACGACATTTGATTACGACGATACAATACATAAGCACGACCTTTAAGAACGACGATATTATTCTTGAGGATTTTGGAATGATCTTTGAGCACGAAGGGACGGTCCTTTTTTAAAGGACAGCACGGCCTTTGAGTACGACGGGACAAGACATTTCTTACGACCCTTGAGCACGACGGTTCAAATTTTGAGTCGATACGGTATCAGGGAAGGGGCTTTTTGCTTGGTCTGGGGGCACTGGGAGGTGCCGGGGTGGAGGTGGCTGGCATGTAAACAAACACACGTGGAGCCTGGCGAGGTCTGACCCCCCTGACTCTTGACCCCTGACCCCCCCACCACCCCGGCTCCCGTTCAGGCTGCCACTCCGCTGCCGTTGTTTACTTAGTTTAATTACTGTGATTACTACTCTGTTGATGTACCTGTTGTTACCCTTGCTGTAAATGTTGTTACTGTTGCTGTCTTGTTTCTGTTGCTGTGACTACCGTTATTACTGCTGATGAGGGTAATGTCATGTGAATTGCCTCCCCCCGCTACGACTGCTGCTGTGATTTTCTTACCATCGTAATTGCCATGGGGTCATCTTGAAAACGCCTTACTGTATATTTTCGTCTGCCTCATTATCTGTGTCTGATAATCTTATTGTAAACAATGCTGAAGGTAACGCTGTTCCTTGTGGCTAACCTTATGCGAAATCATCAGGCAAGAGTCTTCGTTTCGTTTCCACCGTTGCCGTGTAGTTGTTTCTAGTACCGTTAGTGTTGTTGCTGTGGTTGCTGTTATTGCTGTTCCTACGTATGCTCTCGGTACTGCTACTGTACTTGGTTATTGTCTTAAGGTAGTTCTTGTCCGTGTTGATGATCTCCTGTACGAGCAGTTGGACCGACGTTCTGTTGTTTTTTTTCCTTGAGCAGTGTCGCAGTTAGATCTGCCGTTCTGGTTGCCTGTTTTGTTGTTGTTGTTGTGCCTCCTCATGTTCCTGTTTCTGTATTTCCTACTCCTAATTTTCTTTTCCATCGTGGGTTATTTACTTGCTGCTAGCGTTCTTCTTACTGCCATTACCTGTCACTATAGTCGCCCCCTTTTTAGGTAAATTATTTCATGAATGTTCTCGATAAATACTGTTGTCAGCAACTACTTTTTTTAAAAGATTCTTGCCTGTTATTACAGTTGCTTGCGTTACAGTCGTGGTGGTGGTGGTGTTGCAAGCGACGGTGTTGAGTGGTGCAAGTCCTTCTCCCTCTCTCCCTCGTTCGCTGGCCAAGCTCCTGTGGTCACTAGTGGAACAGTAATTTCACATAAGGAGGCCGAGAAATCTCGTTTTCTGCCTGGGGGCGTCGTTTGTGGGCTACCCCAGAGGCCTGGTCAGCTGATGGCGGTTGTTGACGTCGGTCAGCTGATCTACGTACAGTGTTGTCACCGATCAGCTGATTTTTGTTGCCGTCGGTCAGCTGATTCGTCTTCGTTTTCTTCGGTTAGCTGATCTCTCTCATTTTCGTCGATCAGCTGATTTCCAGTGTTATCATCGATCAGCTGATTTTTGTTGCCGTCGGTCAGCTGATTCGTCTTCGTTTTCTTCGGTCAGCTGATATCTTGTTGTTTTCGTAGGTCAGCTGATCTCCAGTGTTGTCACCGATCAGCTGATATTTGTTGTCGTCGGCCAGCTGATTTTCTGTTATTGTTTTGGTATCGTCAGTCAGCTGATCTTTGTTGATGTTTTCGTCGGTCAGCTGATCTTTGTTTTTGTCAACAGAACTTGTGAAAAGGGTTAGCTGATAGATAGAAATAGTACAGTTGCTCCAAGATAAGGAAAAATAATGTTAAAAATGATGAAGACGATTGATTTGGGAGGTGAAATGTGTGCAGCGAAATTTGTGTGTGTGTGAAATATGGCGAGGTGAGTGTGGCATTTGGTGAGAACACCGTGTGAGAGACGAACCTTGTTTGTGACAAGAGGAAACTGGGTCTGACACTGTGTGAGAGTCAGTTTCCAGCAAATCGTGTTGGCGGCTGACATATTATTAGTGATGGTGGGGAGGGTTGGGGTAAGGGGTGGAGGGGCGCCGTCCGTGTCGTTGCTGGTGGTGCCTGGCCACGGTGGCCCACATCCTCCACTCCATACTGTTGGGGGGGAGGGGGGGGTAAGGTGGTGGAGGTTGGGGTGGTGGTGGGAGTTGTGGTGGTGGTGGTGATGGTAGTGAGAGGAGTGGGGTCAGAAGGCGTAGTGGTGGCGGTGATGATTGTGAGAGAGGTGTAGTAGTAGTAGCAGTAGTAGTAGTAGTAGTAGTAGTAGTAGTTGTTGTTGTTGTTATTGTTGTTGTTGTAGTAGTAGTAGTAGAAACAGATTAGTGGTGGTAGCAGAGAGGTGGTAGTAGTAGTGGTTAGAGAAGTGGGATATGGAATGGGGGGGGATTAGCTGGTGGTGGGGCTAGCAGGATGGAGGAGGGGGGAGAGAGGGTTGTTGGTTGGCCTGGTACTGGTATGTGTCAGGCAGCGACGTCTGTCATGTCCGTAATGTCAGCCAGTTTTCCCTCGCATTTCTGTCTCGGGTTTCGCTCGACCCCCAAGACTCGGTGGTGCCGTAGTCGGCCGGCCAGCGTTAACAATGGTTAGGGCCTTTGAGTATCATGGCCTGGTCTTTAATCTGGGCATCTCTCTGCTCATGTGTCGTACCGTCGTGCTCAAGGGACATCCCTCTGTGTTCAGGGACTGTAATATCATTCTCAAAGAGTCCACTAAAAAAATCGTATGTGCAATATCTCTCGCGTGACGCTTAAAAAGAACAGTATCAGACATTAACACCCGTGGCATTATTCTTAGGCAAATATATTTTACCCTCTTTGTTTCTTAGCTTCAGGATTTTGAGAAGAAAATGAAAGAAAAATAGATAGACGTAGGAGTAAGGGACGAAGAGCTGGTGAGGCGACCTGTTCCATGATGATATGAATTATGCGTTGGTGGAAGGCTTGGAAACAAATTGGGAAGTTGCTTGTCCTTCTCTTATCTCTTGGCCACACCCCAGTCACCAGGCTCCTGTCCCATCCCATGTCCTCGCTCATTCCCTCCCTTCTTTTTTTCTTCTTCTTCCTCTGTCCTCCCTCCTTCCCTCCCTCCCTCCTTGCAGTGGTGGGTGGTGAGGAGGGGCCTTCAGCTTTACTGTACACTCTCAGTCTATAGTGGTAAGTGGAGAGGAGTGTATACTGCTTCACTCTCCTCCCTCCGTCTGTGTAGAATTGACTTGTTGCATAGTATGACTGTCATGAACCAACAGGCCTTCTGTTATCTCGTCTCCCCATGAAGTGTTTCCTCCCTTCCATTTCCCCTCCTTTCTACACTCCCTCCCTCCCTTCCACCTTGCTACACTCCCTGGCCACGCCCTCCTCCCTCCACCCAGGGCTGTCACCAGGTCCGGCCACCATCAAGTCATCGCTGGCGTTCCACTCTGCTGCTCGCCAGGAAATTATGACCCACATTGTTCACGAAAAGAGCGAACGCCATCTCATGTAAACTGTCGCAAACCGCCTGCAGCTGAGTCTCGTGTAAACCATCAAACTACCTGGAGCAACGTCTCAAGTAAACTGTCGCAAACTGCTTGCAACAGCGTGAAGCGTAAACTCTCAAACTGCCTATAGCCGTCCCCCACTCTGTAGATCCTTCTGAAGTTAACTTCTAGACCTTGCTGAAGTTAACCTATATACGCTGATTAGGCGACGTTACAAGCGTCTCCATACGAGTCATGGTGGAGAAGGCAGGCGACTCCGTGACTAGAAGGTTGGACGAACCAGCTATTTGCAGCAGCAGCAGCAGCAGCAGTTAGCAGGAAGGATTGCTGAGTGAGTTTATTCCCCCACTCACCCTGGTCGCTCGGTCGGCCGCTCGCTCGAGTTCACAGTAGGAAGGGCAGGTAGTAAATATATCCATTTTCTTTTTATAGGGCGAGAGGTTAGTGAAATATTGACGTCATTTACATAATAATTGGCCTATGGAGTACTCTTCCTTTTTATTTATTGCTGTTCGTGAGTGTGTGTGTGTGTATTTATATGGGCATCTACAGGCTGTTATGACAGGGATTTTCGCTGAGAATATAT
>JAYMFT010278966.1:0-10517 GCA_038088735.1 Panulirus argus | reverse complement strand
TCAGGAGTGGATGGGGGCGAGCAAGTGTGAATATGTACATGTGTATGTGCATGTGTATGTATGTATATATGTATATGCTGATATGTATATATGTATATATATGTACTGTGCATGTCTGTTTCCTGGCGCTACCTCGCTGACGCGGGAAACAGCGATCAAGTATGATGAATAAATAAATAAATAATATATATATATATATGTTGGTTATTTCAGCTTTAAGCCTACAAACTGCTGGGATCCTTAAATCCTTCAACCTCAAACTATAACCACCGTCGAAAAATCCTTTTAATATTCTTTTTCTACACCTAAGGATAATTCTAGGATCATGTATACTTGGTCACTATGAGTGCGGCGCATTTTGAAGCCATAAAAGGGGTCTGAGTTGTATGATTATTCATACATACGTACATACATTTATGCGTGATAACAGGTCCTACAAGCATTCAATATGCATGTGCATGTATTCTTTATTTAAAATTTACGTATATATTTTAATAATAAAAAATAAAGACGAGTAGCCAAGGAACGCGGGTGGTGTTAGGTGGATTTAATCAACATCAAAGCTAAAGCCCGAGGTAACTCCCGCACTCTGAGACCTTCAGCTTCGAAAATAAAGTTATTTTTTGGGCTATATATTGTCAAGATTTCAACAATAAAACAAATGACATATAAAGTTAATGGAAGATAATGAATCAATTTGAAGTAAGAAAAGTATTATAAAACAGGAGCTTGTATGGCTGAAATGAAAAAGACCCCCCTAAAGTTTATGACACTCGTTTTCTTTCATAAAATACGACTTGAAATTATGGTAAGGGTAACTGTACAATCTCTGGTCATCGCATTTCTTTACAATTGTTTTAAGAGATTTACCAGACCTTAACTTGGTACGGGCCCTCGTCTTTACAAGGCCCTCTCCTTTTTGTCTTTTTCTTTACATATGTTGCATGAGATAAATTTCGATATGCATCCATTCAAAGCAAAATAAGAAGCAAAATAAGTTGAAAAACTTCATTTCTTTTTGTTTTGACCGTATCAGTTAAGGCTACAAGCTAATGACATGTGTCGTCACGAACAACACAAACAGACTGGAATACTAGATGTCTTACTCAGTCTTTGATATTAACAATTATTATTAACCATAGGCAAATCGATGAGGAATACACTACCTGGGCTATTTTCCATTCTCCTAAATAAATGGTAATAATTTTTAATACATTCGATTCATACAGGTTCAATCTACGGTATATACAAGGAATGAACAGATGAAGGAAGCCTCGTAAAATTCTGACATGCCTCCTAATGTATACTTAAAGATGCCTAACCCTGTGAGCACCTGAGAGATGTCTACCTTCACCTTATGTGTCTACTTAACATTCTCGTGTGATAACTTGCAGTTATATTGATTAACACCTGCGGAAGTCTCAGGTCTACTTCCATTTCATCTGACCTCAGCTAACTGGTCATCTCTAGCTACACCTGGCCACCTCAGAACAGATCTGGTAACACCTACACACAGCTGACTACATCTTTGTATGACTGAAGATAGAACTGACTAGATGCAGCTATGCAATACTTCTGACAGGCACGACTGAAAGCAAAATGGTCTCCACTTAAATCTACATGTCAGATATAAGTTGAAAACACTGCTACTGTTGCTTATAACATCATCGATTTCTATGTACCTATATGCGATGTGCACTGTGGATTAGGTATCTCTATTACTAATTTATTATTCTAATCCAGTGGGACAGATAAGCAAACACAATACACGCATGAGTGTGTGGTTTATTTTCCATGTCCAGAGGCCGGTTGCTTGTTTCAATTTTAGACCTATTAACTGCCAGGGTCATTAAGGCCTCTCACTATGACTGTGGTTCGTGTGAACCTGAGTGCATTCTTTTAGTAAAATAATTCACATCTTGTCTGGCAACACACCTACACGCTAACACAAGGGCCAGCTGGGATACAGCGTCTGCTTCCGTCTTTTCTTTACGAAATTTTGCACAATACTGATATGTTATGCGTTGATTGGCTACATACATAAATGAATGAGAATAATAATTTCCAGTGTATATTGCATTATTAGAAAAGGCCAATCTTGTATAAGGTTGTCCAATTTTCTTGTAACTTCCGGAGATAGCATATTCCTGCAGACCTGGTTTCTGATGGAGATTTGGTGCTACTTTTGGTGACGAATATGTTGGTAGAGGGGAAGTCGTTGCTACTAATAGCTTTAAGGAAGGAGTGCAGGTGGCAGGGAAGCTGTCTGCAATGTGCAATGCTAGTTTGGATGGAGTGCAGGTAATTTTGTTGTCGCTGGTTGAATGTCACTAGTATTGTACTTTGAACCAAATGACTGATTTGGTTGATACCATTAACGAATCTTGTGCGTATAGTTTTTGAAGTCTGGCTACGCCACTGTAATTCTTTAGACTTATATCAACTGTCCCAGGCTAACTTCCAAACTTGACCCCCTTGCCATACGCCGCAATGTTGGTTCACTTTCCCTCTTCTATAGGTATCACTTTGGTTTTTGCTCCCGAGAGCTGACTGCTTGTGTGCCACCACCACTAGCTAGACTACGCAATATTCGGCAAGCTGCTGCGTAACATGATTATTGTGTGGCCATCGGCAACTCAAGAGTGGGCCATTTTGAAACCTGCTTCTTTCCCTACGCGTCGATGCTTTGGAACTCTCTACCTTTCCATGTCTTTCCCAATAACAATGACCTTGCACATTTCAAAAGAAAGGTCTTTCACTTTCTCAGAAATTCGTATATACTTTCCCTTGTCTTTTCTTTTTTCCGTTTCATAATTCCCTTTATTTCAGTTAAGGCCCAGCCTCGATGTGGACCTTTGTGCGTGACTGGAGCCTTCAACATAAAGAAAATGAATCTTGTATTTGAGTCAAATCGGGATGAATCAATTTCTTAAAATGATAGGATAGGGACACAGTAGACGTCTATCCCATGTATATACTCTACTTTTGATATTCTGTTTTCGAAGCAGTTGATAGGTTATTGAGATGTGCATTTTGAGGCTTGTTTGATGAGTGAATTAGATACACTGGTTAACAAAGAGTTGAATCAGTTATATACGACGCTCCTGTCTGTCTGCCCGTCCGTCCGTTACCGGCTTTAATACAAGGCGAGGAAGTTGACATACACATGTGCCGATAATTCATCCAATTACCTGCGGTGGCTTGAAATTGCTGGCTGTTGGGATGATATATTTTCGGGAAACTATTATCCTATACTGCATCACCATACAGTAGAGCAAGAGGGCCGTGCTGGCGGTTTTGGGAGGCATGAAGAGAAAAATAGCGCGGGTGAGTGGTGAAACTACTGAACAGTGACATTGCTCTGTCCCAGATGTGGTGGCCAGGAAGTGAGTGGTGTGGTGAGGGAGAGTGTGGTAGCTAGTAAGGGAAGATGTGGTAGCCCAAGAGGGAGGGAGTAGTGGTAGTGGTAAGGGAGAATGTGACGGCATGTGGTGGGTGAACGTATCTGTATTAAGGGAGGGTGTGGTAGCACTCTGCAGGGGCGAGCAGACGAGAACCGAATCTACTAGTTTTTGTCAGTCAGGATGAGGGATACATGGGACCCATTGTATAGCTAGTTTCATCATTACATTAGACAAAAACTGGTTATTATACTCTAGTCTCCCTTCCAATATTTGCTTTAGACCTCTAGAATAATGCTTTACATTCATTAACTGTGTTTTCAAGGTTGCCTAGTGAACATACTCCACTCAACTTAATATTAGTGTTTCTAAGTATTCATTTCATTTACTGACCTAGGTCTCTCTCTCTTGTCATATCAATTATCCCAAGTGCCTGACAATATTCCTCGTAACAGAGCCTGATCCTCCTCTAGACCATCTGGACCAGCGTCAGACTGAGCTGAGTCTAATCAACACCGGATCATTCAATCTAATAGTTTCAGACTCTAGTCCAACATTCGCCAATTCTCTTAACCCTGCACTAAGACTCGAATCCTTCCACTGCCAACCAGTTTATTCTTCTCAACTCTTCCTGCCAGATCGTAGCACCATGGAAAGATCCGGCTTTCTACACACGGCTTCCAGGTCGTAAGGAACTCTTTGAGTACGCCCGCCAGCATGACATCCCTCTTCCAGTAACAGAGAAGGCACCTTGGAGCATCGACGCTAACATAGTGCACATCAGGTACCTATGGAGTAATGGACGCGAGCGTATTCTAAATTAGTAACTGTGAAGGACAGGCTTCTCATATGGTTTACATCAGGCACCTCTATGGGGCGTGGATGGGAACATGATCTGTATCCGATAACCCCTTAGAGCCACTACACCAAATGGTGGACGTCAGATACTTTTTTGGGGGAAAATAGATGGTTACAGTAGTGCTTACTAGACAGCTGTATAGCTTACACGCAAGCCTAGTATATAACATAACTGTGGGGCATAAACAGCAATATGGCGTACATTAGGTATCTCCCTGAAGCATAAAACTCAACATAGTGCAGATTATGCAGTGTTGAGGAGCATAGAGAGCAACATATGTCCACTGGGTATTACAGTCGTAGGTCGCAGACATTGACATGGTGTACACCAAGTATCTTTGTAGAGTTTAAGAAACATAAGAAAAGCATTTGGTAGTTGGGCTGTGAGGTTTCGGCTGTGTTTCATGATTTTGTAAGAAATGGGATGAATTTAGGTAAAACCCAATCTCTTAATACATTTCTCCTCCTTTGTCACTTTTCCTTCAAGGTCTTATACATAAGGTGTGCTCTAATGTTCTGTCATGATCACGACGTGTTTCCGTGGGTCTAACTCAAATGATACCAGTTGTAATTCCACTTTTATGTAAGAACTGTAGGTCTACAACCGAACCACTGTCATATAGATGACTTTGTTCCACTTCTTTTAAAGTTATTGACTCTGATGACATTGTCTCGTTTAAAGAAAGAGATTATTCACTTATATCTCCTGACAGACAAACACTGTAGTTATAAACTCTAACCCCTTCTAGATCAGCCAGAAATTACCCATCACTTCTCCGTAAAACAAGGGATCATACACAAGTGCCTCCTTAGGAGAGCAAATAACCATACCGATATCTTTCTAACAAGGCAGGTAGGTGCATCCTTCTCTTGTCTAAAGTAGGAGGATCATATCTTTTTCTATTCCTTCTCTCACTGAATCAAGTAATGATACTCCAGTTCTCAGTGTAATGGATGACCATACACTGTCCTTTCAGCTGTAGCAGCACGTAATTCTCTCCCTTTTTCTTCCCACTTTATCCTTTTCAGCTACGAATCTGGAATCCTGGAAGACCCAGCAGCGCATCCTCCTGAGGGAATCTACCAGATGACCACTGACCCAGAAAAGGCACCCGACACCCCTGAGATCCTCACAGTCACTTTCAAGGAGGGTAAGTGTACGTTTGACTCACCTTGCCCTTTCTTGGTCATCCTCACTGTTCCCAGGAATTCTCGAAGCTGTTACTCAAATGCAGATAGTATTGTTACAGATACGAGTGAGTATGCTGTAGAGTTACAGTAGATGAAAACATTTTTCACTTATTGTTGTTACTGTATTTGTATATATATATCAAGTTTCTGTTGACGTCATTTAGTAAATGCCCTGTAGAATTACCATGTCAGCCATGGTTTCCAACTCTCAAAGCAGCTGCGCTCCCCACTGAATCAGTGTCTAAGCCCTAACAGTGTTGCTCTCCTTCGCCACGCTAATGTCTAAACCGCCTTACTCCCGCCCCTAACCATCTTACTCAGCCAGTATCTGAACTCACCTTTCCTGCTGAGATTTTCATCCCTTCGAGCCACTATATAAGCCCAGATTGTCTGCCAAGCCAGTGTCCCTCCCCTATTCAAGCCAGTGTCTTGTCCACTCTGAGCATAACTCATGTTTTCAGCTAGACAAAATAAACTGTTTTGGGACGATTCTATATGCTCGTTGGATGTAGGCATATTGTGAATGGAGTCCCTTTTCTGTTGAGAATCACTTCTTGAATTCTGAATTTTGAATTCATGTTTATTGAAACAAGATTTTTAAGATCTTGCATTATGATTAACAACAATTTTCCTTTACGTTTATAAACACCAAAGATATTACAATTTTTCTTTCTTTTAATCAGAAAAATGATACTTGTAGGAAATTTCTTTGGGAGCCTTCAGTTCCATTCACAAGGGGATAGATGGAGAGAGAACTGCTCCGGATACTATCAAATATGACTTTATTTACATGAAAAGAAAATTTAGGAAAAAAAATACATATATTGTCTTTTTTTATATATACTCTGAGGTTGGTCTTACGTGAAAGATGGAGCATTTTTTCCTGAGATGTACTGAACACAGATCAAGTTAATCCAGTTGTTCCTAAATCTATTAAGATCTTATATGCTTTTTATTTGATGATATTTGGTTATCATCAGACTGGTATCATTTGACGGGGAAAGAGAGAATATGGATATATAAGTCGTTTTACGTTAAATCATTATTGAATTAAAGCATGTTGATATGATAGCTATTATGTTGCAGGACTGTCACACTGATCGCTGTCAGTATTTTTATCTACCATCGTCACAAAACACGACTTAAGCACAAGCACTAGACAGAACAGAAGGAAATAAAAACACATTTTTATCCTGATGGATATTTTCAATCATTCAAAGATTCTGCCAGACTTCAGACTTAACCCTTTAACCAAAACGCTTGCACTCGCTTCTCTCACCGTTCCATCTATAAACAGATTGAACAGCCGTAGTGACATCATACGCATTCACCTGGAACCACTCACCCTCCTTTCTAACTACTCGCACACACGCCTTACTCTCTTGATAAAAACTCCTCGCTGCTTCCAGTAGCTTTCCTTCCACACTATATATTCGTAAAAACTTCCAAAAGTATCTCTATCAACCCTATTATATGCTTCCTCCGGATCCATTAATGACATATGCAAACCCTTCTGTTTTTGTAAGCATTTCTAACACGCGTTCCCAAAACAGACACTTGATCAAAACATCCTCTACCACTCCTGAAATCACATTGTTCCTCCACAGTTTGATGCTTTGTACATACCACCACCCTTTCAATCACCATTCTCCTATACAACTAAATAGGTGCGCTCATCAAACTCATATCTTTGCAGAGCGAACACTCACGTTTGTCTCCTTTGCCTTTATACTGTATGGTGACACTATACACCCCTCCAATCCTCAGGCACCTCGCCATAATCATTCATGCAATGAAAGGCCTCATTAACCAATCAACAACACAGTCACCCCCCCCTTTCTTAAGAAATTCAGCCGCCTTGCCACATTTCATCTAACGCAAGGCTTTCACTACCTTTTCTCTTTACACCAAACCACTTGTCATGATTCTCTCATTTCGCATACCTTCCTGACCTTAACATCCCACATATGCCAAACTATCAATAAACACATTCAACACTCCTTCAAAATACTCTATCTCCTCTTCACCTCAACTCTGCCTATTACCACTTCCCCATTTGCCCTTTTCACCGATGTTCCCATTTGTTCTCTTGTTTTACTCACACTGTTAACCTCCATTCAAAACATTTACTTATTCTCCCTGAAGTTTGCTCACCTTAGCTCTCATTTGCCCTCTTTCTGTCCCCACACCTTTTACTTTTGACCTGTCGCTTTCTCTTGTATATTTTTTCGATCACTGGCACTACTTCCCTGTAAGTAAATCCCATACACCCCTTCTATCTTTCACTAAGAACTTTACTTCGTCATCACACTACTCACTTCCGTTTCTCATATCTCCATCTCTCACCTTCCGCATGCACACACTACTCTCGCACATGTCAACACTGCTTCCCTAAATATATTCAATCTCTCACTCACTTCCCTGGTTTCGTTTTTTATTCTCATCTTTTCCCATTCTACGCTCAATTTCTCCTGGTATCCCTTCACGCAAGCCACTTTTCCAAGCTCACTTACTTTCATCCTCTTCTCACCCATATCATTTTTTTCTTTTTTCCTAAAGCCTCTACAAATCTTCTCCAACGCCTCCACCAAGTAATGATCAGACATCCCACTAGCTGCCCTTCTCAGTACATTCACATCTAAGTCTCTCTTTTGCATGCCTTTCAGTTATACTTAATCCAATGATACCCCCTTTTCATCTTTCCAACTCACCCACGTATGTTCACGTGTGCCTCTCTTAAAACCAGCTATTTCCAGTCACAAGTTCTTTATCAGCACATAACTCCATAAGCTTTTCACCATTTCCATTCACATCACTGAATACCCCATGCCTCCCACTCACGCCCTAAACTGCCACAATACCCGCTTTCTCATTGAAATCATCCGTTACTGATACTCGATGTTTTGCATCATCTGAATACGTAAAGAATTATTCATACACTGGGTCATCCTTTCCTCCCCTCCTCTCCACCCCACCAAGAAAAAGACCCTTATTTCTCCCCCACCCAGTTAAGCTTGCAGCTTTGCCTTCTTTTCCACCAACTCGGCATCTCAGCCATCTCTACCAAAATGCCATTTGCATCCTTAGTCTCTAGCCATATGTACCCTCTGTTCCTCCCTTCCTGACAACAGGTGTACCAACCAGCGTGGGTGTGGTGGGTGATAAGACACAGGTGACGGAGCCACTGGAGATCCTACTCACCTGTAATGAGATAGGAGCGAGGCATGGCGTTGGCAGAATGGACATGGTGGAAAATCGATTCATTGGTATCAAAGTAAGTACAGAACCAACCCTTGAGTTTCAAAGTATGTGGAGAAATGATTATTGGTTTTGAGATACGGAAAATATTCTTTGTAGACCTCAGAGTATAGTATATATAGCAGTAAATAAATCTCATTGTACTTAAAGTCATTCTTAGGACTTTAAGTATATGTATTCCCAGTTCATTCGCCTCAGGTTTTGCATCTGTTCTTAGAACTATGAGTTAATTTAGAACTAGTTTATTGGCCGCAATAGATTTAGCCTGAAGGAGGTCAGATAATGTTGCATTATTATGACGTGGTAATCAAAGTAGTATTATGAAGTGGAGCTTTCCCAGGTATTACAAAGTCTACCTTCCCAAACGATTTGTACTTCATATGCACATGTATATCTGTTTCCATTCACTCGCCTGCCATTTTTTCTTTGAAAATTACTTTTTCATGCTCCATATCTAATTTTTTTTCTTTGCTCTTGACAGGATAGAGGACCAGGTAGGTGAGTCATAGTATAAGGTGGAGCGGATGAACCGTTTGTAAATGATGTTGCGTGATCCATTGTCTTGCCCAAGTCTGGTGCCAGTTAGTATTCTGTAGGCATTTAGTTTGTGTGTAATCTCACTCGTTCACATCCACTTTCTAGCTGTCATGTATAATGCACCGAAACCATAGTCCCCCTATCCACAACCAGGCCCCACAAACCTATTCATGGCTCCAGAATTCTTTTTCTAGGAGCTTCTACAGTTCCAGAACTGCGTTACTTCCAGTAGCAAGGAAATAATGGACTCCTTTGGAGTAAGAAGTTCCGCAACGAAACTGTACTCCCTTTCGTAAACAGACAATGATACAGCCTCGCCGTATGTGATTTTCCTCTAGTGATGTAACTACAGGCAGGCGGAGTCCATCATCTACCTGCTACTGGAATTAGTGCAGCCCTGGAATTGCAGTAACCCCGGAAAAGAGGCCCTAGAATATCACGGGGACCTTTTCAAGAAATTTATGAAGCAAGAGAGAGAGAGAGAGAGATCATACTGTTACTCTTCTTGTTTATAACTTACTCATGGTTATTCTTAATTTATGCATGTCTCTGTACGTCTCGTAGTTTCCTTCTGTCTATAAATCCTTTATCAAACACTTCAGGCGTTTCTCATAGATTATCCCTGAAAAATATCAAGCTGACATATGAATATCCTTTTCTTTTCTTGTAAGCCTTTGTCTTTCTTGCAGCATGCAAATCTATTTTCTTTAAACCTTTCGTGATTTATTCAAATATTTTCTGTTTCTCATATCATCTCCACCAGAATGCTTTTCGAAATGTATGCAAATTTTTACCATTGTAACTACATCGCCTTCTTCTCCGACCGATCTATCTCTGTGGTTGTTGATGGATCAGCCTTCCCCTTTTCTCCGTCAAAAGCGGTGTCCCTCAGGGGTCTGTCCTGTCCCCTACACTTTGTCTCCTTTTTTTCAATGAGTTTCTCTCTTCCACAAATAATCCAGTCCACTCATACGCTGACGACTCAACGCTGCATTCATCCGCATTCTTAGATTCTGCTCACTCTTCTCTTACTTGATCTGCATCTCGCCTTGACGCAGCTTCCACAATAAACTCAGATTTGGACAGGATATCTCAGTAGGGTACACAAAATCTAGTTAAATCTAATGCCTCCAAGACCCAGTTTCTACACATCTCTCTATCGAAAACTCTTCACAACTCTCGTATCTCCTTTGATAGTTCTGTAATTCCACCTCTTGACTCAATGAACATACTTGGTATTACTGTAACATCCAATCTTTCTTGGAAACCCCA
>JAYMFT010278955.1:0-10517 GCA_038088735.1 Panulirus argus | reverse complement strand
GGCCACATTCGCTCACACTCAGTCTCTAGCTGTCATGTGTAATGCAGTGAAACCACAGCTCCCTTTCCACATCCAGGCCCTACAGACCTTTCCGTGGTTTACCCCCAGACGCTTCATATGCCCTGGTTCAGCTCATTGACAGCACGTTAATGGGATGGCCTTCATTAGAGCCTTAGCTGCCCGTGCCATCTCAGCTAACATAAAAAAATAATAGTAGGTAGGAATATCAAGCAAGAGCATTTGGTAGGAAAACTTGGTGGGAGCATTAGGTAGAAGTAATAGGTTGAAACATTAGGTAGTAGTAGTTGGTAGGAGCCTTTGGAAATGTTATGCTGAAGATGTCCTCTGCCAGTGGCCTGTTAATGGTGAGACACTCATGGCTAAGAAGCGGCACTGGAGTTCACCAGTTATGGAGACTCTTTTTGCCGAGGCCATCCCCTGGGAAGAAAGGCCAGCAGAGATACAGATAGACAGATAGCATTCCAATGATTCTTTCCTTTTACCCCACATTTGTATTCATATTGGAAATCTGTGTACAGCAAGTCAGTCATTCTTATATTGGGCAAAGATTATCAACACACTAAGAAATGTATTGCAAAGAAGTAATTCATTCATTTCATATCAGTTTCCAAATTGTCTTAAATCCACCACTGAGAGGACAGAAAAACAATTGAAATTATTACATTTTATATACATAATTAGCACATTAGTAAGAATAAAGGTTGGTATCAATTATAATACAACATAAATACAGTGCAGATTATTATTCCTGCCTATCATAACTATGGATGATGTCTTCTTAAGGTAAGTGAAAAACTTCTGTATATACACAAATTTAATAATGAAATATATTCAAGCTGCATAAAGGAGAAATTATTAGTCACCAAAGAAGGGAGGAAATAACAAAGTCATCTTTCCATCACAGTTCCCTGCAACAGAAACCCTTTAGCTTCAGTTATTACAGAGTTCATAATGACAACAAAGGTAGTTTAATAATGGGTGGATCTGATTTATTACATACATTTGAAAATTAGAAATAACACCAATAACTGAAACTTTTTGCATGATAAAATTGACCATAAATTTGCCAACAAATAATAATCAACAAAATATAATTACACAAGACATGAAGGAACAACTTTTTACACTTTACAAGTAATGTTAATATGTCACAACCATGTTTAAACCTCACAACAATCTACAAAGGTTAGTATATATCTTGATATAGTTTTTTAACATGATCACCTCATCTTGTTAGAATAAGACTCCTTAAACTTTTTAGCAATTCATAAGAATGCCCTGGTAATAACCAACAGTTTTCTTATTTAAATTTTTTCTTTAGTCATCTACCTTTTGATGTTTTAAACATTATTTGCAGTGCTTTGTATGTTCAACTGCACTTCCAAAGTTTATTTGAAATATCCACCACTAATACGTTTCTGCCACATTTTTCACTATGCTAACATCAAACATCCTAGTGATTTCTTTATGCGAGGGACTCGCATCAAACATGTTACAAAGGCCCAACACTTTCCTCTTTACACAGAGATACAAACCCTCTGTCTTATTTAATATAATAGCTGTCATTTATGAAAACCTGACTTTTGAAAAAAAAAGTTACTTAAATGATTTTATACTTTCAACTCAAATAACTTTAATTCTTGCTAGCAAGCATACAGCAGTTATCTAAAGATGCAATTTAATCTAGCTTCATATTTTTAATGCTAATACAGACATACGTCCTTCATAATTATACATTCTTCTAAAATAACTGAACCTTTGAACTCACTATACAGTACTTCATCTTATCCCAATGAAAAATAGGAATAAAAACAAAAAATCGAACAGACATTAACATTGTTACATACTGAACATATATGTACACAGCATAATTTTACCACTCTAAGCAGAGTGTTAAATACAGAACCTTCCTTAACTTTTAGCTCAACTACATGCACTTGCATCATTTAATTACCTGTTGCATGTGAAAATAATGCAAAAATTTGTATGCCTTGATTTTATCTTTGCCTAATACACAAGTTGATTGATTTATATGACTCTGTGGAACCTGTAGAGCAATAAAACATCATGCTTATTCAACACTTTTTATCATGAAAATCATCTAAAACCTTAAAGCTATTTCTAAAGATTTATATATTACAGTTTACTTTAAAACGTTCATCAAACTATTTACATTTACATTATTGTCTAAACATTTCTCTATTACTTTTATTTATTCCATTTTTGTTACATAAATATGACACTGAAACTCATATATTTATGCTATTTCATTAGTAAAAAATCCGAACTTCATACTGTTCATCACTCCAGAGTTAATATGCACTTTTTTTTTTTACCAAATGTCTGAAGCTATGTAATTCCATACTCCAAAATTTATTCAGTTCATTATATCCACTGGGAGTACATATTGTGCTAACAAGAATGTGCCTACAGACAGAGATGCAAAGGTAACAACATAATGTCTGATATACAATACTGTAGTGGTGGAACATTAAAATAAAAAATCTATACATGTTTTTAATTTGTGCAATTTTATCAAAATCAAATCCCTTTACATCAGTTTGATGTGGATACTGTGAATATCCAATAAATAACAGCATCTACACCACACTTACTCATTTAAGGGAAAAACCTACAACCAGGTGTCTGAAGTTTTTTCTCTGACATGCTGCAATTTTCTGCCAATACTCAAATATGTGTCAGTAGCAAAACAATCTTGGTAGAACTCTTGTGTCCTTGTATGCTGAAACCTGAAGTTATGGTACCCTTTTTTACTCATGTATTTTTGCAGGGTATTTCAAGTATATTTTTTTAAAGAATATTTCACATACATCATTCTGATAGGGATTAATACTTGGGTGTTAACTGGGGGCTGGACCTTCTAAAATTTCCATATACTTCACCCTTGTCAACAAAGCAGGGAGAAAAGTCTAGGTTTTTGTTAGTTTAGATTTTTCAATGTGCTACAGTCAGTGAATGTTCAACTCACATTTCCAAAGCAATTCTTCTGCCATAAATTATGATTAGTAATAGTTATTCTTAGAAGAATATGTGTAGTTTCCTCGACAGTTTTCCCTTCACACGGAAAGTTTGTAAAATCCAACTTGTCATCTTTGAATGAAAGTACTGTGACAATTATTCCTCAGTCTTTACTCTCCTCCTCCATGCTATATTAAAATTTATCTAGTCTATTCAGTATTAAAGTTATTTTCTTATTTCATCCCTCAATGAAGGAGTTGAAAATCAACCTATTGTTATCCTCAGTAGTGACTGTTTGAAGTCTCTCAGTATCTATTATCTATGAGACATTTATCCTGGTATCATCAGAAAATAATGTGAAAGTGTAGACTATACAGTACCAACATTTATATAATATTCATTGATAATCATAACTGAATCTGACTTAAAATATACGAATTAAAATGTGTAACCCATCAACAGTACTGGGTTGCAAAGATTTAGTGAACATTACTTACCCAGTGCACTTGAAAATTCATGAAATCAAATTATAATTCTTACTGTATTTTTTGGTATGAAAAAATAAAAATTTTTTATAGAGTCATAATACAAAAAATATACTGGGAGAACATTGCAATAACACATACACACAATTTGTTTAGTGTTTAACTTAAACAAAAGTTGCCAAAATGTAGACTGGTCTAAATAGCATGCTGTATCTTATCTTAAAAGTAATCTAATAGTTCTAGATCTATTATAATAACAATGAAATATCATCTGTTACAGTTATTGTGCAAATGATAAATACAATTTGAACAGAGCACTGTCATGCAAATCATGAATTTATACTGTGCACAACTTAAGATCCAATGGTAAAGTATCAATATGCATACTGTATTAACAGAATTCTTCTTTGAAAAAAAAAGCCAATACTGATAAAAATAATATAGTTACACTTATGAAATAATATATTGGGCAATTAGTTTTTAGGTAGCTACATTTAGTACAATTGCATTTAATTCATCCAGGAAACCAAATGAGGTTTTGTGTCAGCTTAAATATGCAACTAGTTATACTTCATTAAAGCATTGCTGGTGGAAAAAATTGTGTCATGCACCTTGTCTGGATAGCCTTTAAGATTGCTGATCAGGCTACTTATTATAATGCGCCTCCTGTATTTGTCATAAGAAACTAGAAATAACTACTGTATATAAATGCTGTATGCTAAATGAATGGCAAAATACAGAACATCAAAATACCAGTAGAACTTTGAAAGAATGAAACACTGAAACCCCCACTTAAACATGCTCTGCAACTGCTCTTGCAACAAAAATACAGAACTGACTTAGTATAAAATGCTTTTACATTATCTAAACTACAGTATTTAGCCAGTTATTATAAAGGGCTATCTTACTCATTAAAGATAATTTAAGTTGGCATTAAAATTACTGGATGTAGATCTAACAAAACCTGTACTACGAAAATTTGATAACTGTGAGTTAGAAGTCACCTTCAGTAAGACTGTACCATCACCAGTGTGAATGGATAGGAGTGCAGCCTCATCAAGGACGCTCCCACCCTAAAGGAGCCCAATCTACCTTGCTCCCACATGAAGTACGGTTTCAAAGCTGCAGAAGAGTCCTACTGAAGTCCTGGAGTTGCATTGCTACAGTTTAAATGAAGCCCTTATGTTTATCAGAATTTTAAGATCTCTGACTTTTGGATGACACCATTTCTTGAATTATTCAGATACTTTGGGGTCTTGGTTTACTCTTACAAATGCCCTACTGTGTTAGGAACTAGTGTGTACAGATGTACATATGTAACTCAATAATTAGAAAACTTTTCATTTTTTAAAAGCAGCTGTCTGAAGTTTGTAAATTATCATGTCCAAAGCATACTTTTGTGTGAAACTTAGTTTCTGTCTGTACAATAGTAGGTGTATCTATGTACATACATGTGTGTGTTTACATGTGCATTCATGTGTGAAAGAGATGGATGGGGTTAGCTAGCTGACTGGCTTTGCAGAGAAAAAATGACATAATTTACAAATGTATAAGCACTCTCCACAATACCTAATGTTAAGTATTGTTCTTGCTCCTTCTCCTCCTTACAGATCAGTAGCCACGTAAAGGCCATGTGCCTAAAAGGTAACATTGGTAGATTTACAGACATGCATAAAAAGGCAGGCAGTGTAAAAGTGGGTAAAACATTGTAGTTGGCAGGCAGCCACTGACCAGGGGGGTATCAAACTGGTACTACCCACCTGGATATTGGGGGTGCTGGTGACATCTGCTTAGTGGGAGAGCAATCTAGTGGTTATCATGGTGCACTCCTTTGACCCAGGTAGCTGTCTTTTCTTTTTGCCTCGCCCACAAATGGACTGCTGGTATTCAGTCCACAAGCATACATTCTCTCCTTACCACACATAACACTTCACTTAATTCACACAACTCATTGTTCTAGATTTTCCTATGGTGAACGTGCTATAGGCTAGCCTTGCATCTTGGCAAAATAATAGGAGCAATAAATAGATGCAGTAGTTAAGAGGAGCATTACAAAGTAGTAAGCAGGAACATTAGCTAAGAGCATAGGGTAGCAGTAGTAGGTCGGAACATTAGGTAGACACATAAGGTAGTAGTAGTTGGTAGGAGCCTCTGAAAACACTGTGCTAGAGTTACCCTCTGCCAGTGGCCTGTTAAGAGTGAGGCACTAAAGGCAAAGAAATGGCAGTGAAGTTCATCAGTTATGGAGACTCTTTGGTCGTGGCCACACCCTTGAGGGTGCTCCCAAAGGAAATGGGCATCAGAGATATAGATTGATAAACAGATGGTTTACCAGTGTTGTCTGTTTTGCACTGCAGGTTTGCTTTGCACTACATGAGTTTATTATCCAAGAATGGAGATTCACTTTCATGGGTCGTTACTTCTTGAATTTCTTCATTATTATATACAATCTTAAACTTTTCAAAGCTATCCACCTAGATATACCAAATGACTCCTTATGCAGGCAGGTTCTTGTACTTTCTCTTCCTACTATGCAAGCCATATAGAGAGTCTGTGGCCACAGAAGTCACATGTGTATGATCACTATTTGTGTGTTATATGAAGTGTTTTACACTTGTTTACTCCATCTCTCAACCTTGCCTTGTATGTTTTTACAGTAAGACAAATGTTTGTCCCTAAGATTTCATGGAAATATCTAGTTAAAGGTTAGCATTCTGGCATGCGCTTCCTTGCATAATACAAACAGTTGTCATCAATAAGCAGTGCTTCCACACACACACAATCGCTGAATTTCCAGAAAGTAAAAAATCTGAGATGTAGTATTTTTAGTATCACACAAAACATGGAACAGATATTTGTCTTTCACTGCAGCATCTTTACTCCTATGTATATATGTATGTATGTATTAATTATGTAACAACAGGACCCCTTTTTTGGGGATACTGCAGTTACAGGGTTGCATTCTAAACAGGAGCAGGGTATGATAGGCTTACCTGGGGCAAGAAAAGCCTCAACAATGCCATATTTATTTGTCTGCTGATGATGATGTAGCCTCATTGTAGGTGACTTCTCACTCCTGGTGTTACCCCTTGCAGGTGGAGTTCCTTAAGACATGGTTTTACGTCCATGTTCAATGCTGTTTTTAAACTTCTCTACTGTTATAAGTTGAATAAAGAAGCAAAAATATCTGGTATATGCTGAAAGATCTAAGCAGCATTAAATGTTACAACCCTGTTTTGCCATGTCATTTGCTCAAAACATTGGAGGTTATTGAATGGCCTAACTAAACTAGTGGTGCAAAAACAAAGTCATTTATAATCAGCAGTCCATTAGCCATAAATCTGTTGGAATCATGGCCATAGAGGTGATTTCCAAACTTTCACAAAAAAAAAAAAAAAAAAAAAAAAGTGTCAGAAAACTCTGCTAGTTGCATTTTCTGTCTCATCAAATTCTTAAATCTATTACAGTTGTTAACAGATGGGTGTATTTTATCAAGTTCTAAAACAATTTTAGCAAAAAATTATTAAATCAAAGGTTGTGACATATTAATGCTTATGTCCAATGAGTGACTAGTTTCAAATAAACTTACAGTACACTAATTTTTTTTTGTGATAAATGCCTGAAGTAACAGTGATAACTTAATGCTTGACTGAGCATGATTCATTAACCTACTTCACAACACATACTTGCAGCATTTGAACTTCACAATATCTAGGAACAAATGATGCAGTGCTCTACATGGAGGGGAAGAAGTTTGTTCAAATACAGTGGGTCCCTATGCTGCATATACTGTAGCAACTTGCACATCTCAGTTCAATGAACACTGCAACTATGCTATGATATAACTGCATATTTTCTATAAAGCAGAATTGTCCCTAGGTAAATTAAAATGATAAAAATATTCTAAGACAAAGAACACAAATGAAGTCTTTCTACAATACACTGTAAGAAAATAAAACCTACGAAGCTAATAATGCACCAGAGAATTTTTTCAAGGTACCTGTAGTCCCTTCATAACACAGAGAATGCATATGGCTGGCGTACTCATCAAGCCTAAAGTTCAGTTATATAATTAGAAATGGTGCATGACAATTTATATGCTCACAGAGCACAGTCTTGCATCAATAAATCTCTATACAGGGCAGAGATAGATTATGAAGTAACTGGTCACATCACCCTGTTAATTCCTGTTCAGGTGGACATCTCATCAATACAGTGGTATTTGTTATACCACTGTCGTATCCCTGGCCTTTGTACTAAACCCATAAATCACACAATACACTATTCTTCATTCATTTACCTTTTGGTCTGGGCTTGCCTGCTAATGTTTTCAACAAAAAGCCACTACTGTACGATATATTCTACTAAAGATATGGCAGATACTGTAAAAAGCCCTCTAAATTTAAGATGAGAACAGGGTGACCTAACCACAATTATCTGAAAAAGCTAAAGATCAGAGTATACTGGATAGTTAGAATAACACTGAAACATTCAACGGTCAAGAACTTTGTACAGCTTAACACTGGCAGCACTGGAACAACTATGGCACCAGACAGGTACTTAACACACTTAACTGCTTCTACCCACCACTTTATTATGCAGTAGTTGAGTAACCGTCAAAATAAGTCTAAGTAAATTCTAGCTTTTCAATTAATTTTTTTGTCCAATTGTCTAATTCATTCCAATACATTCTGCCTTTAAGTGGAATGATGGCTGTATGCTTTAAAAATCTGGACAGGATTTACTATTTTTCTTAGTGGGAGATGCAACATTAGTCTGTTCACACTCTACAGAGGACACTGTCCATTATCTGGACTCAAGTGTTTGCTTGGTGGGAATGCTATTGTTAACCTTTACTTCTGAATTCTCTGTCCTTAAATCTAGTTCACTTCGCCCATCACCAACACTGCACACTGAGGTTCTTTGATTACTGACATCACTTTCAGTACAGTTGATCACTAAAGGCTCCCCTCCAGTCTGTTCTGGAGTAAGGCTGCACTGGTCTTTAAGTGGACTTCCTTCACAATTGTCCACAGCAACTTGAACATGTGGACTTTGTCTTACAGAAATTTCAGATGATGGGGATGTTACTGCTTGCTGAGGTAAGAAAGAATTAGCCTGGCACAAATGCTGGCCACGGGGTAAGGTGGCAGATGGTGTCACAGGGGAAGAAACAGGAAGAAGACGAGAATTTGAGCCACGCCTCAGACTTGCAGTGTAGTGATTAGGACTGTAACCTCCCGGGGATAGGTGCTGAGGACTAAAAGTTGAGAGCCTTGGGCGACCCATAGCATCTTCACAGCCAATTACTTCACCACCTGGACCAATACTAACAGCACTTACACCTGCAAAGCCAAAAAATATATAAAAAATTACCATTACACATATTACACATTACAGAGTACACACATATTACACATTACAGAGTACATCATTATCATACAAATCCAGGACACTTTTCCTGTGGATTCTGCAGCTTCAAGGCTGTACTCCACTTAGCATCAAGGAAATAACTGACTCCTTTGGAGCTAAAAGGTCCTGGTGGAGACTTTACTCCAGTCTGTCTATTGATGATGATGCAGACGGTATCTGGCAACACCATACATTATTGTGATGCTGTGTGTATGTCTGAGGTGAGTGTGTAGGAAAACTGAGGGGTAAGAGTTCGGTGTCTACAGTATGATAGATGCAGTTTGGGTGTGAGGGGGTTTTGTGGTATGATGTGCCAGTTTTTGTACTACTGGAGTGATAGGTAGTGTCCAAAGTGCAGATATGAAAGTGTAACTTATGTAGGCTAGAGTAGTACAGTTTTAGATGGAAGTATTTCTAGAGGAGTGAAGTTTACAAATGGTTAGGAGGGTTTGTGTTTAGTTCCTGTTAAGTCATTACAGTGTGTACATATTTGACAATTTGTAAGTATATGCAACTGAAGTGTACAGCAGGGGTAAGCTCTCTGTTTCAATCTGTGGGTTAATGGGGAGGTTCAAAAGGGAGGACTAAAGAACTGAGTGCTTAAAAATGTTGAAGTGAGATTCTATTGGAAGTAAATTTGTTTCTTTATGCGTGTTTTGAATGTTTGTGGTTGCTAAGCAGCTGGTAACTGTTCTAAGTTACATCTGTTATAATTGCTTCTGTCAGGGTGCATGACCAGGCAGGTTAGGTGTACTCTATGTAGGAGCAGATGAATTATCCATGGAGGATAATAATGAATTCTTTTTCTTGTTCAAATCTTGTACCATTAAGCATTCTCAGGGCATTCAATATGTTTATGGCCTTTGTGTTGATGTATGTGGTGTGGGGAAAAAATGTCATGTATGAGTCATATATGATGCCTAGTAAGGGTGGACTCATTTTGAATGAGATATGTTGACCATTCAAAGATGATGGGAGGGTGTTGGTTGGATTAATTTCTATTAGAGGTTAAAAGGTGCTAGACTTTGGTGATGCAAACATTCTATTTTTAGCGAGTTCTATTTATCTATCTATATCTCTGACACCTATTCTCATCTGGAACTCTGTCAAGGTGGTAGTCATGGCTATCTAGTCTCCATAACAAGTGAACTCCAGTGCTGCTTCTTAACCTTTAGTGCCTCATCCTTAGCAGGCCACTGGCAGAGGGTAACTCGAGTGCAGTGTCTGCAGAAGCTCCTAACTAATGTCCCTACTAATTACTACTACCTATTGCTCCTGCCTAATATTCCTACCTACTACTTCTATCCATTGCTTCTTCCATTTTGCCCAAAGGCAGGACTAGCACATAGCACTCAACTCTGAAAAATCTAGCATTTCGAAGAATGGGCTGTAGGAATCATGTGTTGTCAAGTTTTATGTGTGACTTTTGGATGTAAATGTGCTGAGAGGGGAAGCTGGTGGAATGTCTGATCGCTATCTTGTGGAGGCAAAGGTGATGATTTATAGAGCTTTAAAGAGAGGGAGAGAGAGAGAGAAAGTCAGAGAGAAGAGAGTGGTGAGAGTAAGTGAGCTTCAAAAGGAGACTTGTGTGAAGAAATATTAGGAGAGATTGAGTGTAGA
>JAYMFT010278944.1:0-10517 GCA_038088735.1 Panulirus argus | reverse complement strand
TATATATATATATATATATATGTTTTTATACCACAGGACTCCGCCTGCAGTGGGTTACGCAGAGTGAAAAGTCACCTTTGGCGAGTTTGTATCATCGTCAGTCGTTGAGAACTAGAAGTATCCCCAAGGAGCCCCGTGAAAGTGGTTGTTGGAATGTGTAAAGATAATAATAATGATGATAATAATAATAATAATTATAATAATAATAATAATAATAATAACAACAATTATAATAATAATGATAATTAATGATATTTTCTTCCTGGTTGTAACTGTAAGATTATCCATCTTCCAGGTTAATCAAAGTACAGTAACTTCCTGAAAAAGAAGGAAAAATGTTATATAAGGACCTGTTATTGGGAACAGTTAAGGAAGTGAGAACATGAATATGAAAATAAAACTGATTGTATATAGTGCCCGGGATTGGGGAAAAAAGAAAAAACAATCCACGCTGAAAAATTGAGTTAAACTGAAGAATGCTTTGTTAAAGACGACGGATTCTATAAATGAAAACTCTCATCTGTAAAGTGGAAATTGTTGGTACATCATCTTATCTTTCTATCAGAATTAAACAACGCCGACAAAGGTACAGCAATCTCAATTACAATTGATAATTACGGTCAGAAATTCGGGCCAGGAGCCAGTAACTATGGCTGACACCAGTATCTCTAACGATAGCTGATGATAAGAACATGAATATGGCAACAGATGCTAATAATAGGCTCACAGTATCAGTTAACAGTAGTAGCAATAACCTGTAAAATCATCCAATGTGTTAACCAATATTAATGATTTGTAACATTATTAGTAACGACAGAAATAATCAGCTGTCCGTGTATTTCCAGTAGCTAGCTTCCAATATCCAGGAGGGTGCTTCATTTAGTCTCTGTCTGCACTTCCTAACCATCCACATCTCTACACCTCTCTCTCCTACTTTTCCACTTCTCCTTTTGCAAAATTTTGGGTCTTCCTGCACTCGGTTCCTTCTTGACCTCACTAACAGTGAATCCCTTGTTCATTATTTCAAGTCTATCCTCTCTGTATTTCTAGAGAACTTTCAGGATTGGTTCCTTTACTCTGTCGTCCAATCTTCTCGTTTTCCTTGAGAATGCAGTATCTTCACTCTGTCCACTTTTCTTCCACGGCGTTTAAAATTTTCCAAAGCTTGTCTTTTGTTGTGAGCACTCCTCGCCCCGCTCTTGCCCATGCCTCACTCCCATAAATCTGAGCGAAATAAACCATTTCCTCCAAGTAAACCTACCCCGTTCATATAAATTCATATTCATTCTCACAACAATCTCCCCCTACTCCTCCAGGCGCGAGGAACCTTCACATTTTTGAGCATACGTTCCAGCACCCGGACGTTTATTCCTCCATCTGAAGCAAACATGCACGCAAGGCATTTGAAATTGCAGACTCTCTTTCCCCAGGAGGATCTCGTCGCGCAGGCTCCTGTCCCACGCCACTGCCTTGTTTATGTCTTGCACTTCGAACTCGATGCTTCCTTGCATGTCTGACTATAGCGCAAGGTCATCATTCGACTTACTCAACAACAACAACAACAGTAGGCATAATAACATCCACCACAACAATGGCAAGCACAACAGCAGCAGCTACAACAACACCAAGCATAACAAACCATAGCATTAGCGAGGAAAACAAAGGGATTAACAACAGTAGGCACAACAAACACATTAACAGCAGCCGCAACAACAACAGGAACAAAAAACACAACAGCTGCTCTAACACTGAGAACAACAGCAGTTACAAGTGACAAAAAAAATCTACAACAAAAGTAACAAAAGCAAGAACGTCCGTCACACACAGACAACCACAGCCAAGGTCGTAACAGAACCACAGCAACAGCTACAACTTCAGTTATTCCGACAAGGTCCATTAACAGACACGATGATAGCATTCGCAGCAACAGTCATCACTACATGCCGAACCACATCAGTCAAAACAAATTGTAAATAGCTACAACGAATCATAAGGCAATCAAAAGAAGTTATAAAACAACCACAACCTTATAAAACAGTGAGTTATAAAGCAGCATAACGGGCTGTAAAATAATTTTAGTGAATTATGAAGCACCCACAACAAGCTATAAAACAGCTTTTGAGTTAGTTATAAAGCAGCCAGAAGAAGCTAAAAAAAACAGCTATAGTGGGCTATAAAGGAGATACAAGCTAAAAACAGATATAGTGGGATAAAAAGCAGCAGCAATAAGCTATAAAACAGCTACATTGAGTTATAAAGCAGCTACAACAAACAATAAAGCAAATGAGTTGTAGAACAAAGAGAATGTTCACAAGAAGAATAAGAAAGACCATTAGCAACAGCAGCAGAAACATAAAAGTTACAGCATAATTATTCAAACGATGGCTAAAATAACAGCCCCAACGCCAGCAGCAAGAAGAGCTGACATACAAAACCTGATAAAAGAAGACAAATTCCTTAGGTAAACACTGGTTGGTGTGAAGAAACATTAAATTATTATTCTTTCTTTTTAAAAATGGTCATTGTTGTGGTATAAGTAACGGAAAGTAAATTTAAGATGACGCAGGGAAGAAAGCGCCAGTTAGTACGCAAACAAGAATTGGAATGCTACAGCTACAGAGATATCGTCCATACTCATGGTACTGTTTTTCACCAAACAGAAAATGTTCAACTATCAAAAAGACGCAGCCAATTTGCTTACGTGATCGAAGGTTACATAGTGATGGCCCCTCTACATTTGCATCATTCCATTTATTTTTTGCATATTTTTCATCATAGCCATATTTATAGCATACTACTTTTATATCTTATTTCCTTAATTGTTTCTATTATATCCGTTCATACATATAAGGGAAAGACGGAAATAAGCAAAGTAGCAGACGAAGGCTTCAGTCTTCCTTGCCAGAACACCAGCGCCCATGCTGCATGCACGTACAGTCCTCCCCGCCTGAGCACCATCTCGTCAGACCCTGTTGTAGATTTATATCATCTCATGCTCCGCCCACAGCTGTAGAGTTTTGACAAAGTGATACCGAAATATACATTTCTTTGATGTACGCTGCTCGAGTGTGTTTGAACCATATTCACAAAGTGAAGCTTGGTACGATTTATCGAAGAAATTATAAAGTACAAATATGTACGTTTGGCATTTACCACTTTGGTGTCTCAGCAAAGGTTTCTAACCGTATTTCTGGGTTTGTTGGGTAGATAAGCAGCCGAACGTGAATGATGGGTACCAGCTGCAGCTAAATACTTGGCCATATATATACAGGATCTACCTGATTTTTGATACATGCCCTTTTCTCAGCAGTTTAGAAGGTGCACTTTATTCTTGCAGAATTTTCAAATGCTAACAAAAGCAAGTCCCAGCAATATGACATGAGAGTTTTTTGTACTTTGTATAGCTGACATGATTCGTACTAATTAGAACAACATAAGGTATACTTCATAAGAAGAATCAGGCATGGTGGAAATTTGTTATTTTGATGCCTTTTTATAAAATTCATTATGTATCCCTGAGTGAAAGTACATCTGTCCAATATATACCTTGTGCTCATATGTGCCAACAGATTTCAACACTCGCTTCACCAGTTATTAAAATCGCTCTCATCAGAGGACTTGCACAAATAACTTCACTTGACAACTCTAGGATAACGATTTGATAAGCACTTCCTTGTGTGTAAATTATTAGTTATTGAATTGAGGGAATGCTTTTTGAATTCCAAGTGGACAGGTGTAAATTGAAAATTAAGATATCCTTCCTACGTCAGTCTAAAGAAAAATTATATTTACTGCTGTATTCTGAACCTACAGAAGCCTGGCCACTGGATATCCACGGTACAGAGGACTAAACTAATAAGGCGCCCCGCGTTACAGTGAACCAACGCGAACTTTGTTTTTGGTTCCCCGAGGTATATTCATATGATATCACTCGAGGTAATGGATGTAAACTTGTG
Organism: Panulirus argus; assembly: GCA_038088735.1. Taxonomy (NCBI): domain Eukaryota; kingdom Metazoa; phylum Arthropoda; class Malacostraca; order Decapoda; family Palinuridae; genus Panulirus; species Panulirus argus. The sequence continues at coordinate 6,561 of JAYMFT010278944.1, read as the reverse complement.
GGCAAACGTTTAACTTCGAAGGAGATGAAGGACTTTTTCCTGAACAGGATTGTTAACGTACAGAATGATTTACCTGTTAGAGTAGTACCGAAGAGTACCATAGATACATTGAAGCATAGACCTGATGAATATTTCGCTTCAGATCACGACTCAATGTTTGCACCTCTTTAGCTATAACGACAAGTTCCTTGCTCTTCCTCTCTGAATAATCTCTGTGTTTCTACTCCTACCACATATTTCCATGAGTTTCTGTTCTCTTTCGCAATCACAAACAGCCTCGTTAGGAATCTAGTGGTCTGTTGCTATTTGAATTCATTTCTGTACAGATAACTAAAAGGAATTAGGTCAATCGCGTCTCGCGGGGCTGGGAAGTTAGACGAGCCAGGTCATTAGAGCACCGCAAAAGGTCAGGACGCCCACGGAGGCAGTACGGGAAGAGCAGTCGGAGGCGTCTGACGTCAGGAGGAGAGATTCACGCGGGGTCTGAGAGCTTCAGTGATCCTCCTGTCTTGAACCAACATGACTGAGAGTCATTTGCAAGCCAATGGTGTCATCGTCTGCCGCGATCTCATCTATTTGCTGGCAGCTGAAGTACCTTTAAGGGTTCTGATGCTGAGATGATGGTCGCTTTGCTCGCCTCGCTGGCTTTACTTGAACAGAAAAAGCATGTTAAAGTAAGCTCAATTACGAAAAGAAGATTATTCTTTCCCCAGATAGGAAAACTTTAGGTCTGGGAAATAAAAATGAAAAACCTTTGGAATGATAAGTGCAAGTGTTTGTCAGTAACAGATGAGAATAATCTGGTATTCTGATGTACACTTTATGAAATATTTTCCGTCGTAAATGTATTTACTCTTACGCTGTAAATTAGAATCAACAAGTGTATGACACTGTTCCAGGGGATTTTTTTTGGAGCGTGACTTCTTAAAAGATATCGGGAATGGATGTTAGAGTGAACAAAGATGGCACAAGGGAGGTAATGGATAGATAGATGAATGATAGATAGCAATACATACATGATAGTAGATAGCTAGGCCGAGAGATAATCTAGTTAGAAGACTGGAGAAAGCTGATAACCTTGTCCCTACTTAGCCTTGGTTCGGAGACGATGTCAGCTGCTGGACCACGATTGGGCTAGTGTGACGATTATACTTTCTGTGAGGTCAAGTGCACAGGCAAGGAGAGCTAACAAGCCACAAGTTTTCAGGTCTTACGAGTAGTCACGAGTAGCGACGAGGTCATTTCGCCTCAGGTCATGTGGCAAGCAGGGCGGGGTTGCTTCGGGGTCGCCACCACAATCGTCCCAGTGGACATGTCCATTTTATGCCTCCGCATCTCACACACCCTTCAGTCCAATCCACCCAACCCCTGTCGCTAACCTCTTACCTGATATCTGACATCAAAAAGTTTTGTGAGGGATGGGAAATGGTGAACTGCTGAATGCTAGAAGCCTGGAATGATAAACACTTATCAAGGATGTATTGACAAAAGGATTCCTACTCTGTTATCTCCTAGGACCCACTAGGTTACGCTCCTCCAAGTAATGTGTCCCCAGTGTGGTAGGATGCCATTCTAACCAAAGCGTAATCAATAGGTTAATTTCCCCCACCACGGTCTGACCTCCACCAGCGAAGCGTTCCTCTCATCACAGGGAGATGGCAGCCCTCGCAGGCAGTGTATTATCTTTCATCCAGTGAACCGTAATGACGGAAGGATTTTCAATCAGCTACAGTTCTTCCAGTCTGGGGAGCTATTATGGCAACAATAATGAAACGTAGATGTTTAGTTGTAAGAGCTTTTAGTGCATCTGTTTTAAGGGTTTAGTCTGCAAGGACGTGTGATACTTCCGATAATTACCCATCCCTAGGGCCAGGGATATCATTCCTAAACACTTCACGTAGTCAGATATGATGATGACTTCCATCAGAAATGCTTCTTTCAAGACTTCCTCAAACAGTGACCACTGCCTGCCATTTGGCTTCCCCCAAATACACAGATCCCCTTGAGAAAGTCAACCAAGCTTACATAAACCTCACATCAGTCGACATCTTCAGAGCCTGGTACAACCTTTCCCCGCTGTGCCTGTTTGGGATGGCAAGCCCCCACTATCTTTCATCAAGACATAAGAATATTTGAAGACTAACAAGTTAATGTGTGTTACCCACCAGAGTAAAAAAACAAATCTTCAACATAGTGACAATACAACCCCTTCAACACTAGTTCTTTAGAAAACAAGAAGACGACGACAGCACTTGTACCGCAGTAACAGTAGACTCGGAGAAGACATTCAGACTCCCAGAGATGTTGCCAGAAGAGGATTCTCTCCGGAAGAAGCGACCACTACATGCACCCAGCGACATTAATGATTCCTTACAGACACCTCTTCCCACCATCATTTGGCTCTCTATGATGCACAAGTTTATAAAGCAATTATTCTTTCATACTAGCCCTAGTGGCGCTGGGCAAACGTAAGCCTCAGTCACGGCTGTCTTGAACGAAGTGTAATGAGCATGGACAGGGAAAAAGTACAGCACAGATAAATTGAAGTTAGAATGGTTATAGGAAGAGGGAAAGATAATCAAGAAAAATAAAATAATTCCACTACTTTTCTTTGAGAAGGAAAGAGAAGTATCAAAGCAATCAATCCTCATTTGGCTTGTCTTCACAAAGAAACTATAGGAAGCAGCAGCCAGATACGAGCTGCCGGCTCAGGTCTCTGGGGCTGTTACACACATGGACAGCTCACAAGAGCAGTGACAATTTCCATCTGGGTCTGCAAAAGGTTTCACATATGTGAGATCCCAACACAGTCATGAAATGGTTAACTCCACCATACATCCAGTCGCCAATTACTTTCTGACTTGACCTGCCAGGTTTGCCAAATGTTTCGTCAGCGGGACGAGTCTGTCTCCCAGAGGGTCCTTTCTGTTTGATGTTTCCCTCTGTACGTTAAGTTAGTCCCGTTGCTGTTGGCAATACCCTTCGCCATCTGGTAGTTACGATGGGTGTCAGTAGTGTAAAAGCCATGGTCAGACTGGATTTCAAGAACGCTTTCAACCCTTGTGGGTAAAGCTGCTGTTGCTGGCGAAGATCATCAGTACCTTTGTCCGCTTCTTCCTTTTGTTCTGCAGAGCATCATCGACTCGGCTGAAAATTTTAGTGTGCATGAAATCGAGTGAACATATGTCAGACACGGCGTTCACTTTGCCCCTCTCTCGTTTTGTAACCCAGGTGTTCAGCCCTTCCAGGGCTCGGTTCGTAAAAGGTAAGACTGATCACCGAGGGACCACCTACGCACGCCGTATGTTCCTAATCTCATTGCCATCATGTGAGAAAACCAATGGTTCTGTTACTCGCTAGAGACAGGAATGGATACCATATGTTTTCCGCAGCTCTCACTAGCTCAAGGAAAAATCCTCATGCTTCAGTTACACTTGGACCACAAAGTGGAAATATGTTAGTCACACCCACGCAGACCACTCCAGCGTAAACTACAGTGCAGATAAACGACAATTTCTGGGATTCGGTTGACGAGGACAGTCAGGTGTGTAATTTGGGCCTCTCAAGAGACCATGAAGAGCAATCCTGAATTTCTTAACTGAGGAAGACCTAATCTTCACGGAGTGTGGAGAAACTGAGAGCGGAGGATTACGTGGTAGGTTTGAATGGCCTGCGGCATACCAAGATTTGAATGCCTCACGACGCGTCAAGGTTTGGATGTCTGTGATATCCTGAATTTTAATGGCTTTCTTTGTTTATGTGGTTTTTTCTACTTTTTTTCAGTATTTCAAATGCTGCTAAATATTTGAGCGTCTTTGGAAGAAGCCCCGTTTAACTCAGGCTCGTCCTGAGAGGCCTAATTGATAAACATTTGGTTTTGAATGATGGCACAAATGTAAGCACTGCAGAAGTCTTCCTCTGCTGATTTTGTTCTCAAAAGAGAGCTCGTCTCTCCTTCAACCCTTACAAATGCTTGGTTAACTATCGCTGGTGTCAGTCATAACCTCATTCGTGGGTGTGGCTATACTGTCAGCCATAACCCCAGCCGTGACCATAGTGTCAGTCATAACTCCAGCGATAGGTGTGGCTATGATGTTCTATCATAACCCCAACCATGCATATGGTTACAGTGTCAGTCACAACCCCAGCCGTAGGTGTATCTGTAGTGTCAGTCTATTAGTCACGCTCTTCGCCCCAGTTAGCCTCAGGTCAGTACCTTCGTCGGCTTCAAAATGTTAAATCCCATTTGTTGCTCCCTCGAGTATGGAATATATCCACTTCGTCCTTTCCAGAAAATATGTAAGTTGTTTTAGCAGCTTTTAGAAATATATGATTGTGTTACAGCATCAATATTCTTGCCAGCTGAAGCTTAACGCTTAATCCTCCTTTTGATCCCTAAGGCCGCTGGGAGGCTCTCGTTACGCCTTGCTTTAAAAGTTAATTACTCACTTATAAGTAATCAGTTGGTGCCAGCACGGGTGGCACCAGGTAGAGAAAACTATTAATTCCACTTTCCATGAAATTGTTTGGAAAGAAATTAAAAGTGGACTTTTTATCTTTTTTAACCAAACATTCTAGATGTAAAATGTCATGATTCATGAAAAATGAAAAATGAAAAACCACTTTCTTCGCCGTTGTTGACCACATGTTTTTATCCATCTCCGTCGACATGAGATATATAGCTCAATTTTTTTCCGACTCCAAGCGTATTTAGACTCGGCCACTCCTCAGCATATTTATAACTGGGTGCAACATATATATCCCCTATGCTAAATTTTTCCCGCTATAACCTTTATCAATATGAGCTAAATCTTATTTGGATATCTTAAGCGCTAAAGTAGAATTTTGAGTAGAGATACTAAGAAGAAATATAGGAAATGCATAGGTCATCATATGAATTGGAATACATTCTTTTATATTTCTTGATAGAAAAATGCTTATGATATCGAAAAACCCTTAAAGAAAAACACACGCAAGCTTCCGTTGTGCAGTGGTTGATATTGTGGTCTACCATTATAGTGGAACCAAGTTCGAGCCTTGGAAAGGTCTTACCTACCACACCATATATTCTTAGACCTTCCACAAAGCATCTCGCATACATTCTTCAAAGCAAACAACGGATCCACACATCCTCTACCACATCTAAAACCACACTGCTCCTCCCCAGTCTGATGCTCTGTGCATGCCTCCACCCTCTCAATCAATACCCTTCCATACTGGTTTCCAGGAATACTCAACAAACTTATACCTCTGTAGTTTGACCACTCACCTTTATCTCCTTTACCTTTGTCCAATGGCACTATACATGCATTCCGCCAATCCTCAGGCACTTCACCATGATCCAAATATACAATGAATATTCTTACCAACCAATCAGCAACACAGTCACCCCAATTTTTAATAAATTCAACTGCAGCCCCGCCGCCTTGCCAGATTTCATCTTCCGCAAGGCTTTCACTATCTCCTCTCTCTCCACCAAACCACTCTCCTTGACTCTTCTCATTTTGCACACTACCCCGACCAATGCACCCTACATCTGCCACACTATCATCAAACACATTCAACAATCCTTCAAAATACTCACTCTATCTCCTCCTCACTCCATTACTGCTTGCTATCATTTCCCCCCCACCCCTCCACCCCTTTGCCTCCTTCGCCGATGTTCCCATTTTGTTCTCTTGCCTTACGCACAGTATTTACCTCCTTCCAAAACATCTTTTTATTCTCCCTAAAGTTAAATGATACTATCTCACCCCAACTCTCATTTGCCCTCTTTTTAAACATTTGCACGTTCCTCTTGACCTTATAACGCTTGCTCTTATGCATCTTCCGGTCATTTGCACTTCTTCTTTGTAAGTATCTTCCAAACGCCTCACTTATCTCTTCCACTAATAACTTTACTCTTTTATCCTACCACTCACAACCCTCCCTAATCTGCCCACCTCCCGCCTTTCTCATGCCACATGCATCTCTTGCACACGCCATCACTACTTCCCTAAATACATTCCATTCCTCACCCACTCCCCTCACTTCATTCGCTCTCACCTTTTGCCATTCTTCACTCAATCTCTCCGGATATATTTTTCACACAAGTCTCTTTTCGAAGCTCACTTACTCTCACAACTCTCTTCTCCCCGACATTCTCTCTCTTTCTTTTCTTTTTGAAAGCCTCTAAAAATCTTCACCTTCGCCTCCACAAGATAGTGATCAGACATCCCACCAGCTGCCCTCTCAGCACATTTGCATCCAAAAGTCTCTCTTTTACACGACTATCGATTAATACATAATCTAATAATGCCCGTTGACCATCTCTCCTATTCACATACGCATACTTGCGAATATCTCCTTTTTTTAACCTGGTATTCCCAATCACTAGTTTTTTTTCAGCACAAATCCACGAGCTCTTCACCATTTCCATTCATAACACTGAATACCCCTTGTGCATCAATTATACCATCAACTGCCACTTTACTCACCTATGCACTTAAATCACCCATCACTAATACCCGGTCTCGTGCACCAAAACTGCTGACGCACTCACTCAGCTGCTCCCAAAACACT
>JAYMFT010278933.1:0-10517 GCA_038088735.1 Panulirus argus | reverse complement strand
AGAAATTGGGTCTTGGAGGCATTAAACTTAACTAGATTTTGTGTACCCCACTGAGATATCCTGTCCAAGTCTGAGTTATTGTGGAAGCTGTGTCAAGGCGAGATGCAGATCGAGTGAGAGAAAAGGGAGCCGAACCCGTCCACTTAGTCTTCTATTTCTACCTCAACCACTTAGTCTTCTTTCATAACCCCATCCACTTAGTCTTCTATCCCTATCCCATCCACTTAGTCTTCTATCCTTATCCCATCCACTTAATCTTTTATCCCTACCCCATCCACTTAGTCTTCTATCCCTACACCATCCACTTAGTCTTCCATCCTTACCTCATTCACTTAGTCTTCAATATTTACCCCATACACTTAGTCTTCTATCAATACTCCATCCCCTAAAGTCTTCTATTCTTACCTCATCCAATTAGTCTTCTATCCCTACTCCATCAATTAGTCTTCTATCCTTACCTCATCCACTTAGTCTTCCATCCTTTCCCCATCCACTTATTCGTCTATTCTTCCCTCATCCACTTAGTCTTCTATCCCTAACCCATCTACTTAGTCTTCTATCCTTACCCCATCCATTTAGTCTTCCATCCTTACCCCATCCACTTAGTGTCTTATCCCTACCTCAACCACTTATTCTTCTATCCCAACCCCATCCACTTAGTCTTCTATCCCTATCCCACCCACGTAGTCTTCTATCCCTACCCCAACCACTTAGCTTATAACCCTACCTCATCCACTTAGTCTTCTATTCTTACTCCATCCACTTAGTCTTCTATCCTTACCTCATCCACTTAGTATTCTATCTCTACCCAATCCACTTAGTCTTTTATCCCTACCTAATCCACTAAGTCTTCTATCCTTACTTCATCAACTTTGTCTTCTATCCTTACCCCATCCAGTTAGTGTTCTATCCCTACCTCATCCACTTAGTCTTCTATCCCTACCTCATCCACTTAGTCTTCTCTTCGTACCCAATCCACCTAGTCTTCTATCCTTACTTCAACCACTTAGTCTTCCATCCTTTCGGTATCCAGTTAGTATTCTTTCCTTACCCTATCCACTTAGTCTTCTATCCTTTCCCTATCCACTTAGTCTTCTATTCTTGCCTCATCCACTTAGTCTTCTATTCTTACCTCATCCACTTAGTCTTCTATCCCTACCCATCCACTTAGTCTTTTATCACCTTCCCATCCACGTAGGTTTTTATCCCTACCCCACCCACTGTCTTCCATATTTACCTCATCCACTTAGTCTTCTATCCCTACCCCATTCTCTTAGTCTTCTATCCTTACCCCATCCACTTAGTCTTCTATCGTTATCTCATCCACTTTCTCTTCTATCCTTACCTCATACATTTAGTCTTTTATCCCTTCCCCTTCCACATAGTGTTCTATCCCTACCCCTTCCACATAGTGTTCTATCCCTACACCATCCACTTAGTCTTCAGTTCCTACCCTATCCATTTAGTCTTTTATACCTACCCCACCCACTTAGTCATCCATCCCTACCCCATCCACTTTTCTTCTATCCCTAACCCATCCACTTAGTCTTCTATCTCTAACCCATCCACTTAGTATTCTATTCCCACCCCTTCCACTTAGTCTTTTATCCCTATCCCATTCACTTATTCTTTCATCCTTACCTTATCCATTTAGTCTTCTATCCCTACCCCATCCACTTATTCTTTTATCTCTACCCCATCCACTTAGTCTTCTATCCCTAACCCATCCACTTATTCTTCTATCCCTACCCCATACACTAAGTCTTCTATCCGTAGCCCATCCACTTAGTCTTCTTTCCTTGCCTCATCCACTTAGTCTTCTATCCTTACCTCATCTGTTTAGTCTTCTTTCCCTACCCCATCCACTTAGTCTTCTATCACTACCCAATCCACTTAGTCTTTTATCCCTACCCCATCCACTTAGTCTTCTATCCCCATCCCATACACTTATTCTTCTATCCCTACCTCATCCACTTAGTCTTCTATCCCTGCCCCATCCACTTAGTCCTCTATCCCTACCTCATCAACTTAGTCTTCTATCCTTACCTCATCCACTCAGTCTTTTATCCGTTCCTCATCCACTTAGTCATCTCTCCTTACCCAATCCACATAGTCTTCAATCCCTACCCCATTCACTTAGTTTTCTATTCTTGCCTCCTCCATTTAGTCCTCTATTCTTACCTCATCCACTTAGTCTTCTATTCCTACCCCATCAACTTAGTCTTTTATCCCTTCCCCATCCACTTCGTCTTCTATCCCTACCTTTTCCACTTAGTCTTTCATCACTACCCCGTCTTCTATCCTTGCATCATCCACTTAGTGTTCTATCCTTATCTCATCCATTTAGTCTTGTATCCTTACTCTATGAACTAAGTTTCTATTCCAACCCCATCCACTTTGTCGTTTATCCCTACCCCATCGAATTAGTCTTCTATCCCTACCCCATTCACTTTGTCTTCTATCCCTACCCCATCCACTTAGTCTTCTATCCTTACCCCATCTACTTAGTCCTCTATCCCTAACCCATCCACTTAGTCTTCTATCCTTACCTCATCCTCCTAGTATTTTATCCTTGCCACATCCACTTAGTCTTCTATCCTTTCTTCATCCACTTAGTCTTCTATCTTTACCTAATCCACATAATCTTCTTTCTCTATCCCATCCAATTAGTCTTTCTATCCCTACCCAATCCACTTAGTCTTCTATCCCTACCCCATCTACTTAGTCTTCTATCCTTACCTCATCAGTTTAGTCTTCTCTCCTTCCCTCATCCACTTAGTCATCTCCCCTTAATCCATCCACTTAGTCTTCTATCCCTACCTCATCCACTTAGTCTTTTATCCCTTTCCCATCCACTTAGTAGTCTATCCTTGCCTCATCAACTTTTCTTCTATCCTTACCTCATCCACTTAGTTTTCTATCCCTACTCCATTCTCTTAGTATTCTATCCCTACCCCATCCACTTGGTCTTCTATCTCTACCCCATCCACTTAATCTTCTATCCTTTCCCCGTCCACTTAGTCTTCTATTCTTGCATCATCCAATTAGTCTTTTATTCTTATCTCATCCACTTAGTCTTCAATCCCTACCCCATTGTCTTAGTTTTCTATCCCTACTTCATCCACTTAGTCTTCTATCCTTACCCATCCACATAGTCTTCTAACCTTTTCCCATCCACTTATTCTTCTATCCTTACCCAATCCACTTTTGCCTTCTATCACTACCCCATCCACTTAGTCTTCTATCCCCACCCCTTCCACTTTGTCTTCTATCCTTACCCTAACCACTTAGTCTGCTATCCTTACCCCAACCACACAGTCTGCTGACGTTTCCCCATAACTAGTCTGCTATCCTTACCCCATCCACTTAGTTTTCTAACCTTACCCATTCACTTAGTCTTCTGTCCTTACCCCCTCCACTTATTCTTCTTTCCTAAACCCATCCACTTAGTCTTCTCTCACTACTTCATCCACCTAGCCTTTAATCATTACCTCCTCCACTTAGTCTTTTAATCTTACTTCATCCACTTGGTCTTCTATCCCTACCCCCATCCACCTTGTTTTCTAACCTTAGCTCCTCCGCTTAGTCCTCTATCCCTACCCTATTCACGCAGTCTTTTATCACTAACCCATCCACTTAGTCTTTTATCCCTACCCCATTGTCTTAGTCTTCTATCCTTACTTCACCCACCTAGCCTTCTGTCCTTACCCATCCACTTAGTCTTCTATCTTTATCCCATCCACTTAGTTTCCTATCCTTACCCTATCCACTTAGTCTTCCATCCCTACCTCATCCATTTAGTCTTCTATCCTTACTCCATCCACTTTGTCTTCTATCCTTACCCCATCCACTTAGTCTGCTATCCTTAACCCAACTACTTAGTCTGCTATCCTTACCCCAGCTACTTAGTCTTCTATCCCTACCTCATCAACTAAGTATTCTATTCCTACCCCATCCACTTTGTCTTCTATCCCAACACCCATCCACTTAGTCTTCTATCCCTATCCCATTTACTTTGTCTTCTATCCCTCATCCACTTAGTCTTCTATCCCTTCCTCATCAACTTAGTCTTCAATCCTTACCCCATCTACTTAGTCTTCTATCCTTACCCCATCCACCTAGTCTTCTATCCTTACCCATCCACTTAGACTTCTATCCTTAACCCTCACTTAGTCTTCTATCCCTAATCCATCCACTAAGTCTTCTCTCACTACCCCATCCATTTACTCCCTTCATCCTTACCTCCTCCACTTAGTCTTTTGGTCTTACCTCATCCACTTGGTCTTCTATCCCTACCCTATCCATCTTGTCTTCTATCCCTAGCTTCTCCACTCAGTCTTCTATCCTTATCCCATCCTCTTAGTCTTCTATCCTTCCCTCATACACTTAGTCTTTTATACCTTTCCCATCCACACAGTGTTCTATCCCAACCCCATCCACTTAGTCTTCTCTCCTTACCTCATCCACTTAGTTTTCTATCCTTACCCCATTCACTTAGTCTTCTATTCTTACCTCATCAACTTAGTCTTCTATCAGTACCTCATTCACTTAGCCTTTTAACTTTGCCTCATCCACTTAGTCTCATATCCTTTTCCCATCCACTTAGTCTTCTATCCTTACCTCATCCACTTAGTCTTCTGTCTTTACCCAAACAATTTACTCTTCTATCAATACCCAACCACTTAGTCTTCTATCCCTACCTTAAGCACTTAGTCTTCTAAATCTACCCGATCCACTTGGTCTTATATCCCTTCCCCATCAACTTAGTCTTCTTTCCCTTCACCATCTATTTCTCATTCTATCTCTACCCCATCCGCTTAGTCTTCTATCCTTGCCTCATTCACTCAGTCTTCTATCCTTACCTCATCCACTTAGTCTTTTATCCTTATCTCATCCACTTAGTCTTAAATCCTTACCTCATCCACTTAGTATCTTATCTATGCCCCATCCACTTAGTCTTCTATCCCTACCCCTTCCACTTAGTCTTTTATCCCTACCCTATCCACTTACTCTTCTATCACTGCCCCATTCACTTAGTCTTCTATCCTTTCCTCATTCACTTAGTCTTCTATCCTTACCTCATCCACATAGTCTTCTTTCCCTACCCCAGTCTTCTTTCCCTACCCCATCCAATTAGTCTTCAATCCCTATCCAATCCACTTAGTCTTTTATCCCTACTGCCATCCACTTAGTCTTCTATTGCTACCCATCCACTTAGTCGTCTATCCTTTCCTCATCCACTTAGTCTTCTATCGTTATCTCATCCACATAATCTTTCCCTTCCTCATCTAATTAGTCTTTCTATCCCTACCCAATCCACTTAGTCTTCTATCCCTACCCCATCCACTTAGTCTTCTATCCCTATCAGATCCATTTAGTCTTCTAACCTCACCTCATTCACTTAGTCATCTTCCTTACCCCATCCACTTAGTTTCTATCCCTACCTCATCCACTTAGTCTTTTATCCCTTCCCCATCCTCTTCGTCTTCTATCCCCACCTCATCCACTTAGTCTTCTATCCTTGCCTCATCCACTGTTTCTTCTCTCCTTACCTCATCCCATTTGTCCTCTATCCGTTCCCAATTCTCTTAGTATTCTATCCCTACACCATCCACTTAGTCTTGTATCCTTATCCCATCCACTTTGTTTTCAATCCCTACCCCCATCTACTTAGTCTTTAATCCTTACCCCTCCACTTAATCTTCTATTCTTGCCTCATCCACTTAGTCTTTTATCTTTACTTCATCCGCTTGGTCTTCTATCCCTACCCCATTCTCTTAGTCTTCTATCTTAACTTCATCCCCCCAGTCTGCTATCTTTAACCCATCTTCTGAGTCTTTTATCCCTACCCTATCCACCTATTCTTCTATCCTCACCTCATCCACTTAGTCTTAGAAGAGACAAAAGAAAAGAGAGAGTAATCCATAACAGAGAACCAGGCAAGGCCGACCGGGTCTTGAGTGCTGGGTTTCCTATGAACTCCCTCGTCTCCTTCCGGAGATCCAGCCATCTTCCCATTCCGCGCTCCGGACAACAGTGTCATTCACAGTGACAACGCCTCTTAGTTCGTGATGCAGCTGCTCCTATGTCTTCACGTTATCCTTTTCAACTCTTCCCTCTAAAATCTCTTCCCTTGTGCACGATGTCCTTCTTAGAGTTCCTCCGTTCCGCCTTTCCTATTCCGCTCCCCTTATGCCTTGCTCTCTTGTCCCATTGAAATGTTGGTGGGCGGTTTTGCGCCTCTCGCATCTCTCACAGTCTATTACTTCACCACAGTATGTAAATTAGACCACAGTCTATTACTCGACCATTCTCTTTACTTCCTCACTGAAGACCTCACAGAACCTTCCACAACAGCGACCTGTATCATGGCTATTTAACTCGATTTCCCAGTTTTTGTTCCAATAAAACTGATTTAATTCTGTGTAGTTTCCATAATGATATGCTCTCCTGGAGTCCGGTTTGCCACATAATCAAACTCTAGCGTTATTTGGCAACTTTTTCCGACTGGTGTATCATATGTGATATTATCAAGTTCTTTGTTACATTGCGTTAAGGTGATATTGGTTTGGTAATGGTGGCGCATTAGCCCCTCTGATTTTACTTTGGTCAGAGACGTAGCAGCTGACACGGGAAATATTTCTAAGATCTTGTGTCTCCATGTCTCTGCTCCCAAGGCAATATAGATCGTCTCGTGCGTCGACTTAAAAGTAAAATTTCTATGTTTACTATCTCTGAGGAATGCGGTCTACTGCATCCTTTACCATTCTAATCAATTCCTCGTTGCTATCTTCTATATCCATTCTGGTTCAAAGATGTTGGAGGATTACTTAACTGATCAACGCCACTTTACAATTCTTTCCAAGTGTATTATACGTTCGGGTCATCTTCCGATATGTCCAATACTTCCCACAGCTCCATCCCAACACTTTAGTTCTCTCTTTTTTGTAGTATATATTCTCTCCAATACTCCAACAATATCAGGTTTGCTTTCGCTACCAGTATATATATATGTGTGTGTGTGTGTGTGTGTATGTGTGTTTGCAAAAGTCCACAAATTTTATATACTAAGTCAAGCAGGTTCTATTGTCATTTTTGACAATATGTTAAAGTAAAAAATATCAAATGGTTGCTATGTATATAATATGGTTGCTAGATATATCATATGGTTGCTAGATATATCATATGGTTGCTAGATATATCATATGGTTGCCAGATATAACATATGGTTGCTAGATGTATCATATGGTTGCTAGATATATCATATGGTTACCAGATATATCATATGCTTTCTAGATATATCATATGGTTGCTAGATATATCATATGGTTGTTAGATATATCATATGGTTGCTAGATATATCATATGGTTGCTAGATATATCATATGGTTCCTAGATATATCATATAGTTGCTAGATATATTATATGGTTGCTCAGTACATCATATGGTTGCTAGATATATCATATAGTTGCTAGATATATCATATGGCTGCTTGATATATCATACGGTTGCTAGATATATCATATGGTTGCTAGATATATCATATGGTTGCTAGATATATCATATTTTTGCTAGATATATCATATTGTTGCCAGATATATCATATGGTTGCTAGATATATTATTTGGTTGCTAGATATATCATATGGTTGCAAGAAGTATCTTATGGTTGCTAGATATTTCATATAGTTGTCAGATATATCATATGGTTGCCATATATACCATATGGCTGCCAGATATATCATATGCTTTCTAGATATAATATATTGTTGCTAGACATATCATATGGTAGCTAGATATATCATATGGTTACTAGATATATCATATGCTTTCTAGATATATCATGTGGTTGCTATATATATATCATATGGTTGCTAGATATATCATATGGTTGTTAGATATATCATATGGTTGCCAGATATATCATATGGTTGCTAGATGTATCATATAGTTGCTAGATATATCATATGGTTGCTATATATATCATATGGTTGCTAGATATATCATGTGGTTGCCAGATATATCATAGGGTTGCTAGATATATGTGGTTGCTAGATATATCATACGGTTACGAGATATATCATATGCTTTCTAGATATTCCATATGGTTGCTAGATATATCATATGGTTGCTAGATATATCATATGGTTGCTAGATATATCATGTGGTTGCCAGATATATCATATGATTGCTAGATATATCATATGGTTGCTAGATCTATCATATGGTTACCAGATATATCATATGGTTGCTAGATTTATCATATGGTCGCTAGATATATCATATGGCTGCTAGTTATATCATATGGTTGCTAGATATATCACATGGCTGCTAGATATATCATATGGCTGCTAGATATATCATATGGTTGCCAGATATGTCATATGGCTACTGGATATACCATATGGTTTCTAGATATACAATATGGTTGCCAGATATATCATATGCTTTCTAGATATATCATATGGTTGTCTGATATATCATACGGTTGCTAGATATATCATATGGTTGCCAGATATATCATATGGTTGCTAGATATATCATATGGTTGCTAGATATATCATATGGTTGCTATATATATCCTATGGTTGCTAGATATATCATACGGTTGCTAGATATATCATATAGTTGCTAGATATATCATATGGTTGCTAGATATATCATATGGTTATCAGATATATCATATGCTTTCTACATATATCATATGGTTGCTAGATATATCATATGGATGCTAGATATATTGTATGGTTGCTAGATATATCATATGGTTGCTAGATATATCATATGGTTGCTAGATGTATCATATGGTTGCTTGATATATCACATGGTTGCCAGATTTACCATATGGTTGCCAGATATACCATATGCTTTCTAGATGTATTTTATGGTTGCTAGACATATCATATGGTTGCTAGATATATCATATTGTTGCAAGAAGTATCATATGGTTGCTAGATATATCATATAGTTGCCATATATATCATATGGTTGCTGGATATATCATTTGGTTGCCAGATATATCATATGCCTTCTAGATATATCATATGGTTGCTAGATATATCATAAGGTTAACAGATACATCATATGCTTTCTAGATGTATCATATGGTTGCTAGATATATTATATGGTCGCTAGATATATCAAACGATTGCTAGATATACCATATGATTGCTAGATATATCATACAGTTGCTAGATATATCATTTGGTTGCTAGATATATCATATGGTTGCTAGATATTTCACATAGTTGCTAGATATATCAAATGATTGCTAGACATACCATATGGTTGCTAGATATATTTTATGGTTGCTAGATATATCATATGGTTACCAGATATATCAAATGCTTTCTAGATATATCATATGGTTGTTAGATATATCATATGGCTGCTAGATATATGATATGGTTGCTAGATTTATCATACAGTTGCTAGACATATCATATGGTTGCTAGATATATCATATGCTTTCTAGATATATCATATGATTGCTAGATATATCATATGGTTGCTAGATATATCATATGGTTGCTAGATATTTCAAATGGTTGCTAGATATATAAAATAGTTGCTAGATATATAAAATAGTTGCTAAATGCATAAAATGGTTGCTAGATATATATGGATGCTAGATATATTATATGGTTGCTAGATATATCATATGGTTACCAGATATATCATATGCTTTCTACATATATCATATGGTTGCTAGATATATCATATGGTTGCAAGATATATTGTATGGTTGCTAAATATATCATATGGTTGCTATATGTATTATATGGTTGCTTGATATATCACATGGTTGCCAGATATACCATATGGTTGCCAGATTTATCATATGCTTTCTAGATGTATTATATGGTTGCTAGACATATCATATGGTTGCTAGATATATTATATGGTTGCAAGAAGTATCATATGGTTGCTAGATATATCATATAGTTGCCAGATATATCATATGGTTGCTGGATATATCATATGGTTGCCAGATATATCATATTCTTTCTAAATATATCATATGGATGCTAGATATATCATAAGGTTAACAATTATATCATATACTTTCCAGATATATCATATGGTTGCTAGATATATCATATGGTCGCTAGAAATATCAAATGATTGCTAGATATACCATATGGTTGCTAGATATATCATACAGTTGCTAGATATATCATATGGATGCTAGATATATCATATGGTTGCTAGATATGTCACATGGTTGGTAGATATATCAAATGATTGCTAGACATACCATATGGTTGCTAGATATATTTCATGGTTGCTAGATATATCATATTGTTACCAGATATATCATATGCTTTCTAGATATATCCTCTGGTTCTTAGATATATCATATGGTTGCTAGATATATCATATGGTTGTTAGATATATCATATGATTGCCAGATATATGATATGGTTGCTAGATATATCCTACAGTTGCTAGACATATCATATGGTTGCTAGATATATCATATGCTTTCTAGATATATCATATGATTGCTAGATATA
>JAYMFT010278922.1:0-10518 GCA_038088735.1 Panulirus argus | reverse complement strand
TATATATATATATATATATATATATATATATATATATATATATATATATATATATATATATATATATTTCCATTTTCCATTCGATGACAAACGGTTACCCATTGACCATTCGCGAGAGAGAGAGAGAGAAAAAAGGGAGAAGTAAATCAAATCCCCCAGCGTGTTATTGTGTTGTCATATGACCCCTCCATGAAGTCGTCATCTTTGCCGTCCGTATCCGTCCTGCATTTTACCGTCCTTGCCTATACATTTTTTTTTCTCTCTGTTTCGCTGGAAATATCGTTGCCTCTGGCGAACTTGGGTATCAACGACGTGGCCCTCAGGCTGCCTGGGAGGTATTACCTGAACCCAGACGACTTCCCGCCCTCAAGGAGTTCGTCTTCTTCTTCAGGCCCATGTACGGTGGGTGGAGTGTGAGGCGTCGTGGGTGAATATGCCACCGACTGAAAAGACCTCATCATGCTTTCCCAGGTCCTCTTTAGGATGAAGCGTTGGGGAGGGGTGAGGCGTCGTCGTCGTGGGATGGTGTGTGTGTGTGTGTGTGTGTCCCCAGCAATCACAAGACCCTCCTCCTCCTCTTTGCTTTCCCCAAGTCCTCCTCCTCAGGTCATGCAGCAGAGTTGGCAGTAGAGTAGTGTGGAGGAGCTGGTGTTGGGGGGGAGGGGGGAGAGGAGTGGGTAGGAGGAGGGGAAAGGGGGGGGGGAGGGAGGGGAGGGGAGAGATCCTAGCAATCAGCTGACCTCCTGCCCTCCGTGTTCGCCCCCTCAGGCCGGGCCACTCGGGTGCAACCGAGAGACGTCTGAGACCCCGCAAGCTAATCGGGAGACCTCCTGCCCTTTGCACCTCAGAATTGTGTGAACTCCCCCACAACACCTGCGGCGTGTGTGTGTGTGTGTTGCCGCGGCTGCTGCTGCTGCTCCATCCACCTCACGCAGCTTTGTTCCTCGGCTCGCACGTACCACCACTCCACTCCACCTACCTAAAGACCTGGTACCCAGAGCTTTCTCCAAAGCTCGTGTGTGTGTGTGTGTGTGTGTGTGTGTGTGTGTGTGGCATCGGTGTCGTTTACGGTCGTCCGAAGAGCTTTTCCACGACGAAGTGGTGCAAATAAACGCCATTAACAACGACTGGCTTTTGAAGCTGCTCTGTTGCTGTACCTCTGGCGGGGCTTTGGTTTGCCCCGCGTTGGAGTCTAACACGGGTACTTTGACACCTCACCGACTCATCAGGCAAATTCATCACGTGCATCTGTGAGGAACTAATCGGGCTTAAATGGAACTTATCTTCAACTTGCTTTCTCGGGGTAGTCCTCTCGGCCCTTCGAGGGTCAGGTCACGGGTCAGGCCATCATACCCCAGGGGGTCATACCACATCGCATCCTACCGTAAGTGATCCAGCGGTTCCGGTCTCCTACGGAGCTTAAAGTTCCGTAAAATGCTGCACGCTAACCCTCCTCCCATCCTGCAGGACTCGCACCTGCCGGATATACCTCCTCCTGCTGGTGGTGGTTCTCGGGGGGGGGGGGGGGGGGGGCGGCGGCTCACATCAACTCCCTCAGCTCCGTCTGTAGCCAAGCGTAACAAGGTGAGTACCTGGGCAATCAAACTATTAGTTGCGGCAGCCCTCACGCTTGTGTGGCTATGGTCAGTCAGTTTGCGGGTTTTGGTCATGGTACATTCTGAGGGAGACGTGTCCAAACGCCTCCCGAGGAACTGCAGAGAGAGACGAGGAGGCATTCAAGTGCCTCTCCCGACGGTAGGCTCAGGAGCCTCCTCCTCCCTGAACACACTGTACCAACAGAAGGGAGTTCGATTCTACCACATGCACTCCAGCTCAACAGGAGATTATCTCTACGTCGTCCATACCAGAATGAAGAGCGAGTATCTTAAAGTAAGGATTAAGACAAGGTCCTCCAGACTTAAAGCAGTATATGTTAGAAAATCTATTCGGCGTCTGCCTCCTCAGGAGAGTCTTGCCTTTATTCCCTTTAGGAAAAAAATCATTATTTGGGACGAAGGATCATGAGAAACGCCCATAAGTCTGGCCTCGCGTAGGTCGCCCTGCTTTCATGATATTGTAACATCTCGTTTATTCATCACATTTCCTGTCATTTGCCGTAATAAATGTTATACCGATTTCATACATCGAAGGAAATAACTATAGAGTGAGTCTGCCGTAATTACTTAGGAAATGTATCTTACAATTCACGCTTATCAACCCTACCGAGACAAGACGAGTCGTATTGATCGTTTCGAAATTCATGGACTTCAAGGGACCTTCCCAGATGTACTTTTTTTTGTTTTCAACCAAGTGTACATGTACGGGAAAAAAAAATTAAATTATGTCACCATTCGGTTTTAGTTTCTCTGATTCTGACCACCGTCTTTAACAACGCATTACTCGTCTGTCTGTCTTCACGAGAGGTTGAGGTCATCGATCACTCACACCTGCATCTCTGACGTTCCTCGTCCGCTAAACAATCACGTTTAAGACAGTCTCGTGTTTTAAACACGCGCTCTGAGGTCTTTTAGAACTACCTATGTATATAAACATAGTCTTCGTTGAACATATAATTTGCTATTCAGAGGCCCAATGGAATACATATTCTCTGTCCATATGTACTATATATTCTGTTAGCTACCTTGTGTTCTGTTGTTGTCATGTGTGACATGGAGGGAGGGAGGAACTGGAGGGTTGAGGAGGAAGACAGTTTTCCCCCAAGTGACGAACTGTTTCAGAAGCAACTGAAGTCCACTTGCCATGATATGATACGATACGATGGACGACGCACCACTGGTTTACTCCCCCACCAGGCGTCCTGTACGCTGAGACTCCACTACCACGTACTTACGCAGGCCTTCGCCAAACGCGCTTAAAATCACGCCAGTAATTCACTGCAACACAGGTACCTCATCGTGTTGTGGATGGCGTCCCATGAGAATAAAATTACTGAAACTGAATTTTTCCTATGTTTACGGCCATCAAAGGGACTGTGTCCCAGCAGCCGTGGGGGACAGGAGGCTCCTGCCACGGTTGTCCTTCTAGGATCGTCATGATCCGGATGCGTCCCTCCTCGACCTTTGGTTACGATTAGATGTGTCTCACCCAAGGCTCCGACGACGATACGACCCCTACCCCACGTCCACGTCTCCTTCTGCAGTACGAGTCTATTCTTCCGTTCTAACTTATGTTTCAGTGAACCGAGTCCTTGAGGATATATATTAAAAAAAGATAATGATAAATCCATTAAGTTACACTCGAGTGCTAATTATGTACTGAACTTGGGTCACTGTACCAGATACCTTAATCAAGACCTAGATTATTCAGATGCTATAATCTATAGTAGAAAATACGTCTTCTTATTACTGAATACACATACGGCCTATCTCAGGAGTGTTAAGGTAAAGAAGGAGCGTATAAAAGCGTGTTCACCGCCCTCACTACGGGCTGCCTCTCTCTCTCTCTCTCTCTCTCTCTCTCTCTCTCTCTCTCCCTCCCTTCCCATTGTCCTCCCATCATCCATCACATATCACGTCCCTCACCGCCACCTCCCCTCTCCCCTGTCCCCTCCCCTCGGTGACCGCACGACATAACCACCACCACCTCCTGCTCCCCCTCCCTCTCTTCCCCTCGGCTTCTGCTTTATGAATGAAACAGACCCATCATCATAATCATGTCCCCTCTCTCCCTCGCTCCCTCACTCACCCTCCCCTTATGAATGGACTGATCTGACTGCCTGCCCCATATATCCCTTCCCGTCACCCTATCCTCACTTCCTATCCTCCTCCATCCCTCCTCCCTCCTTCTCCTCCCTCCTTCCTCTCCTCCATCCTTCCCCACGTCATCTATCTCTACAAACATGTAAATAACCACTAAAGTCTCTCCTGTGTCTCTTTCCTCTCATGACTGAAAACTGGCGCGTCCTACAGCACCAACTTTGTCATGTTGGAACCAGAAAACGACGATGGCTAAAGACCGCCAGTGTCACGGTTATGTAATATTAAGATAATCGGAGGAGCAGGACGGCAGCGGTCACCTCTCCGGTACCTGATGCCCACAACGGACCAGCGTTGGGCCGGTACGTGCCGCCCTGTGGGAGGGAAGGCTTGGAGGACCACTTGTGCCTACCGTCACCCACATAAAGATCTAATATCAAGCTTACAAGGACAGCTTTCGCGGCTTCAACAGGTTATATATGTCTTTCTCCCGCTGTATTCATCAGTGTCCATGACCGGGCTACGTAGAGACGTTGGTGTGGTCTTCGCGCGGGTGGGTCTTCTGCCATCCCATGGTCCAGGGGCTGGGCCCCAGGCTGCTGCTGCCGATAGTATTTTGATATCTGAGTGAGAAACGACAGGACAGGACAGACTCTCTCTTGTCCGTCCACTCGTCCTTTTCTTTACGAAAGTCTCATTTCAAAGTCCATCTCAGTCACTAAAAAGCGCTCCCTTCCTCTCTCTCTCTCTCTCTCTCTCTCTCTCTCCCTCTTTCTCTCTCTCAAAACAGACATTCTGCCTAACCTTTAGAAAATGTGGAACAACTGCTACTTCAATATTATATACCAGACATGGAGGCCAGCCAGTGGACTCCGTCTCTAAAACACCGTTCGGAATTAGCCCCCTTCCCCTCCCAGCCCCCTCATCACATATCATCCCCATCTTGTGCCAAGCGCGTCGCAGGACTCCGTTGTTGCGACCAGCGACGATGGGAACATACCCTGCATCAGTCAACAGTCCGTGCTACTCTTTTACCAACATCTTATACACAGAGAAAAAGGGAAGAAATAGCATGAGTGTGTGTGAGTGTGTGTGTGTGTGTGTGTGTGTGTGTGTGTGTGTGTGTGTGTGAAGAACAGGTCAGTAGCATTTGTATCTTACGGTGAATCTTGAGGGAAATCTGTCACAATCCGAGCCGTCCCAGCCGTCCCCTTGTGAGTGACATATTGAGGAGTACAGCTGTCGGACCTCAACGCCTCCTGGTGCCAGGCACGACACGGGGTGCGACCCTATCATCCTCAGAGTCTCCCACAGTAACAACAACCACTATAACACACAGTACTGGGGTGTCCGGGGGTCACAGGGAGTGTAATTCCTCCTTGCCTGCTTACTAATTCGCTCATGATCGTCCGGGGGATTACATTTTTATTACCCATTCCCTCGTGAAATGCGAGGGACTCGCCGCACATCCTGCTTAGCGCGGGGGTCCTGAGCGCCTCTTGTAACACAGGAGGAGGATACGGTGTTCGGCGCGAAATACAGATAGAGACACAATGGTAATTTGTGCTCTGTCAACGCAATCTCTTATATCGTGTGTCAGCCACATTGAAATACGCTGTATGATCACATGTGTTGACCATACTGAATATACATGGTATGATCTGGTATACTTCGTGGTTAGTATACCTCAACGGTAGACCAGACGTGTGTCACTATTATCATCATCAACTCATCACAGCGCTTATCAACAGCACTCTTCATCCCGCCTTTATCATCGTGGGAGAGATATGGCACACCTTATCACTAATGCTGGGTGTGTTGACTGCAATACTCCCACGACCACCTCGCTCCGAAACCACCATAAGGTATACGTAAGGTAAGGTCAGGTCCCAGACCCAGCTGTGTGGGGGTAGAAGACCTCCCAAACCATCGTAAAGCATACACGAACGGTCGCCTAACGGACCTCCATTCGTATCTATAGCCTTAAGGAGATCTTAAGAATTCTTCCTTGCCTCTGGGAACTGGAGCAAAGACCACCTCACTCTTACGAGCCCTCCAGGAAGCATCATTCCCTCCCCCAGCCCCTTCCAGGGTCGTCAATTCTTAGAACCCCCCAGCAAACCCCCCCCCCCCATGTCAATACCCTGGAAAGGTATTCAAAGCTTTACTTCCAGCCATCCAGCTACCTCTGCCCCGAGAACAGGGAAAACAGAGATGACTGGCACATTTGAACTAAATAAAGCAGAACACACACACACACACACACGGTCTTCCGTGGTGTTGAGGTTAATGTGACTGACCACGAGTCAGCACGGGCCAGCCTGAGGTCAGACACGCATGGGTTCGAATCCTGGACGATGCAGTCGGCCTAAACCCAACCCAGGTGTTCATCCTCCTCTTTGGGGCTGGTCGATAAATGGGTACCTAGATTAGGCTAGTGTGTGTGTGTGTGCGCATACGTACATAGGAGTATAGAAAAGGTACATATAAAAACAAGGTTAAGAGACGGGGCAACACGAGTGTAAAACTCTCTTCCCGTAACACACAAATATTAATCCGAAACGGTGTCCCACGAGAGTAAAATTCCCTTCCTCAACAGTACAAATAAGAAAATATTATATGGGTGATTCATTACACACACACCTATTAACACATACTTCTCGGGTAGCCTTTGACATAACATCTAACACATCGGAGTAAAACAGAATCTAAATTCCAAATGACATTTGATCATAACTTAAAATGAAGACAAATATTCCCGAATTTTTCTAACCACGTTGAATGAAGAGTTATTTATCACCATGATACTGAAACAATGTTTTGCACGGCCCGAGGTCGTAGTAAGGTCAACTAATAGGGATGATATCAACATATGAGAGCCCAGAAACGAGAGGGGTAGGGTGGGGTCAGCACCTGAGGTCATGACACGAGGTGAGGTGAGGTAGGGTCAGCACCTAATTTCATGACACGGAGCGGGGCGGGGCCAGCACTTAATGTTATGACAAGAGCCCTTGAACTACGTACAGTGTTGTGTACAATCCTCTGCTCCTGAGAGGAACAGATAAATGGTTCAAACTGGTTCCAGAATACTGCTACAGGAGGGAGAAGGTACACCAGAATCAACCACATGAAGTACCAGTACTAAGATGGGACTAAAGGTTGTCTCCAGCCTCCTCCTCCTCTTCCTCCTCCCAGTCATTCTTTCCTTCTTCTCCTCCTTCTTCCGGAGGTCACAAGAAGCACCACCGGGAAGAAGTGGACGAGTTCAACGAAAAAAAAGTACCTCTGAAGCAGTCCACCACATTCCCCGGGTCATTATTATAAGACATGAGGGAATGCGGCAAGACACAGCATGCGGGACAGGTGTGCTCTCTTCGTAAGCTTGACCTTAAGCTAGACTAAGCTGCTGCTGGTCAGATTAAGCGTTTGGGGTTAAGAGAGGAGGGAGGGAGGGAAGGACGGCAGGAATGACTTGAAAAGATTGTATGGGCTGATCAGGACGGGAGGGTGGAGTCGCCCTTGGGTTCAGCAAAGTGTGGCAAATGCGAGGGTGGGTCACAACTTGGGAGGGTCATCAGCATGCAGAGGACGTCGGCAACACCTGGGGTCATCAACACACAAGGATGTCAGCAACACCTGGGGTCATCAACACACAGGGATGTCAGCAACACCTGGGGTCATCAACACACAAGGATGTCAGCAACATCTGGGGTCATCAACACACAGGAACGTCATCAACACACAAGAATGTCAGCAACACCTAGGGTCATCAACTTGCGAGGATGCAGTCAACACGTAGGGTGACCTAATAAGTGTGGGGGGTCAGACAGAGCATGGGGTGTCGAAGCTCCTGGGGTAGGGAGGAGGCGGGCGGGAGTCGAGCCCGTGCAATGGGACGTGTGGGCGTGCCACGAAAACGGGTGGGCGTGTCAGTGGGCGGAGGGGCGGATCGTGTATGACCGGGCAGGTATTTCGGCCACACGCAATACCCCGTCCCGCCCGAACCTCACACCTGACCACACAAACCCACGCCAATGACGCCCAAACTAAACAGCAAAATCTGCCAATTGTATTTTTCGTATATAATCTCACAATTGCCACACACCGTGCATTTCTGACTGCTGTTCATTCAACTGCTCATTTATTTCAACTCCTTTCTTTCTCTCTCGACCCGTCTGGTACCAGTCACTTAAACTATCAGGTGTCCTTCACAGCCAGGCAACCATCCGCGGCTGGCTTGGTAACCACTAGCTGACAACCAGCTGGCAAAATCTCCGGAAGATTGATCTACGGGTGGCAGGTGACTATACGTATATACGTCAGTGGATAATTATTAAGGCTGCACCGTTCACCAAATAACAAACCAAACAACTAACAGGCTAGCTGTTAGCCCTTCCAGTAAGTAGAAATCGTGCACGGTCCACAATTCCAACCCCAAAGAGGTCACGACGTCTGTTCGTTGGGAGACAATGGCACCGTGTTGGGTAGAGGCGACCCGGCGAGCAGAGCAACAAGATCAAGACGACTAGGCTTGCCTCGCCCGTCAGGAGGCTCGCCGGGGAGCGGGAGGTCGAGTATGGAAGTGTGCGGAAATGATCCTTCTTAACCCTGCCGACTCGAGGGCTCTCCACGCAGGAGGTGAGGGAAATTCATGGAGGACCCGGATGCCTCAAACTCCCCTCCCCCTCCTCTCCATCCTATAGCAACGGGATGGGGCAGACCGACGCCCGCGACTGGTAGCGCCGTGGCCCTTGGTGTAGCTCGGGAATGCAGGGATCAGGAGGATCCGGGTTCCTGTGGGAATGTAGCGGAGGTCGCTGAAGCAGTGATGGTGGGGGAAGGAGAGGAGAGAAGAGAGAACTATGCAAAGAGCCAGGCTGATGGACTTCTACTAACTTTTATCACGCCTTTCTGAGAGTTTCTGACACCTTCCACTGTCACAAACAGCCTCGAAATGACCCAGTGGTCTGTTGCTGTCCGTATTCCTTTGTATTTCTCAAGTCTTCCGTCTGTTACTGTAGCAGCCGAATGATCTGTCGGTTTATTAAAGTATTCATTCAGAAACAGGAGAGGATGCGCGGGTGAGAAATTCTCCAAGAGAGCATTGGACAAGTAACTACAGAATGTATCAGAGCAGCCAGGCTGTGGGGGGGTTTGTGGGCCTGCGGGCTGCGGCTTCCAACAGCTTTGGTCGAACAAAGACCCAATCCAGCATTCTGGGCCCAGCCCAGGGGTGAAGACCCCCGAAGACTTCACCAGGCATTCACAAGATGTGCATAAAATATCGAAGGGTTACTTTACCTCTCATGCCCGAGAATGCATTCCCACTCACCCAAGGACATATCCCCCTCCCTCGCGCGCGCACAGACACCCACACACACAACATACATAAACCTCAAATGTCGTATGGTATTAGATAATGTTCATGAGATAGGGGGCCGGCGACTATAAATAGGCAAAAGAAAAAATAGGTAATTACACAGACGGATATACACATACCAATTAGCTCAGGGGACAAGGAAAGTAATGTGGCAGACTTAAGTGGTTAATGTGGTCAGCACTGGTATGGTATGAGGTGCATACGTCAAAGCTCTGTGGGTGAGACACTGAGCAGGGGACACATAAGTGTGTATGGAGAGAGGAGTGTGTCTGCGTGGAGGAGGAGGAGTGGGTGTGTCTATGCATGTAAGCGCAGTCGGGGGCGCAGCCTGTGGTCTGAGTGTCCGGGTAATCAAGGGAGCGAGTACGCGTAGAATGGTTAACCGAACATCAGCAAAATCGTTAACAACTCTTCCTTCACTCACCTGTTTTTTTGTGCAACTCGTAACATTAGAGTCTGCCGAGCGCTTGCACTGTCTCAACTAGGCTACATGTGGAGTGAGAAGTACTAGGCTAAATATGGAGTTACTAGGCTACATGTGGAGCGAGAAGTAGTACTAGGCTAAATGTGACTAGGCTACATGTGGAGCGAGAAGTAGTACTAGGCTAAATGTGGAGTTACTAGGCTAAATGTGGAGCGAGAAGTAAAGTGATAGACTAACCAAACATATACCAACCACGGCTTTCCTATGTTATAGGAGTTTTCAATCACTTCAAAATACACCCTCCTATAACCCCTACCAATTCCTTAAACCCATTTAAAGGCCTCTTTACTTTACCTCACATTAATGTTGACAGTATTGCCCTTTCTATAACAGTTGCAACTAATGATCTCAGATTTATTGCGTTGCAATTTCACACTGGTAAATTTATGCAGTCTTCATTTGTACATGAAGAACCTGCTCTTGGCCGAGCCTTGTGTTGTCGTCAATCTAAGAATATTGTTTACTAAAATGTGGCTCTTGATACCATGCTGGAAAATTCTAATGGATAATAGGGAATGGGTATCAGAAGTAATGCCAGATACTCTTATATAGATAGATATCAGACCTGCTCGTTTGTCCCTTTATAGGATACTTTATATGTGTATTCTTTTTCATACATAAACGCTGTTTCCCGCGTGAGAGGGGTAGCGTCGAGAGCACATGATTGAGCCTTAATGGAGGGAAAAATTCTCTCTTGGCCACCTTCTTTGTTCCTACTAGTGGAAACGTAGAGCAGGAGGTGAGGATTTCCAGCCCCCTGCTCCTACCCCATTAACGGCAACAGTAAACAAGTATGGAATATATATATATATATTTGTGTGGCCATCGGCAACTCAAGGGTGTGCCGTTTTGAGAACTGCCTCTTTCCCTACACGTCGAAGCTTTGGAACTCTCTTCCTTCTCATGTCTTTCCCAATAACTATGACCTGGCTCATTTC
>JAYMFT010278911.1:0-10518 GCA_038088735.1 Panulirus argus | reverse complement strand
TGGGTGATCATTAGTGCTTATGCACCTGGTCATGAGAAGAAAGATCTTGAGAGGCAAGTGTTTTGTGAGCAGCTGAGTGAGTGTGTCAGCAATTTTGGTGCACGAGACCTGGTATTAGTGATGGGCGAGTTAAATGCGAAAGTGAGTAATGTGGCAGTTGAGGGTATTAGTGGTGCACATGGGGTATTCAGTGTTGTGAATGGAAATGGTGAAGAGCTTGTGAATTTGTGTGCTGAAAAATGACTAGTGATTTGGAATATCTGGTTTAAAAAAGAGATTTTCACAAGTATACACACTTCAGTAGAAGAGATGGTCAACGGGCAATATTGGATTATGTATTAATTGATAGGCGTGTTAAAGAGAGACTTTTGGATGATAATGTGCTGACTGGGGCAGCTAGTGGGATGTCTGATCACTACCTTTTGGAGGTAAGGGTGAAGATTTATAGAGGTTTTCAAAAAAGAGGAGAGAATGTCGGGGAGAGGAGAGTGGTGAGAGTAAGTGAGCTTCGAAAGGAGACTTGTATAAAGAAATATCAGGAGAGACTGAATGGCATGTGCAAGAGATGCATGTTGCATGAGAAAGGTGGGAGGTGGGCAGATTAGGAAGGGTAGTGAGTGGTGACATCAAGAAGTAAAGTTGTTAGGGAAAGAGAGAATAGAGGCGTTTGGACAATACTTACAAGGAAGGAGTGCAAATGACTGGGAGATGTATAAGACAAAGCGGCAGGAGGTCAAGAGGAAGGTACAAAGTTTGAAAAAGGACAAATGAGAGTTAGGGTGAGAGAGTATCGTTAAACTTTAGAGAATAAAAAGATGTTTTGGAAGGAGGTAAATAATGTGCGAAAGACAAGAAAACAAATGGGAATATAGGTGAAGGAGGCAAAGGTTGATGTAATAAGCGGGAGTGATGGAGTGAGTATTTTTAAGGATTGTTGAATGTGTTTGATGATAGAGTCAGAGATGTAGGGTGTATTGGTAGGGGTTGTGTACAAAGTGAGAGAGTCAGGAAGATTGGTTTGGTGTAGAGAGAGGAGGTGGTGAAAGCCTTGCGGAAGATGTAATCCGGCAAGGCGGCAGGATTGGATGGTATTGCATTCTAATATGTTAAGAAAGGGGTGACGGTGTTGTTGATTGGTTGGTAAGAATATTCATTGTATGTATGGGTCGTGATGAAGTGTCTGAGGATTGGCGGAATGCATGTATAGTGCCATTGTACAAAGGCATAGGGTATAAAGGTGAGTGTTCAAACTATAGAGATGCAAGTTTGATGGCATGCACAGAGCATCAGATTGGAGAGGAGCAGGCTGGTTTTAGAAGTGGTAGAGGATGCGTGGATCACGTGTTTGCTTTGAAGAATGTATATGAGAAATACTTGGAAAACAGATGGATTTGTACGTAACATTTAAGGATCTGGAGAAGGCATATGATAGGGTTGATAGAGAGGCTTTGTGGAAGGTCTTAAAAATGTATGGTATGGGAGGTAAACTGCTGGAAGCAGTGCGAAGTTTTTATCAAGGGTGTAAGGTATGTGTACAAGTAGGAAAAGAGGAGAGTGATTGGCTCCCAGTGAAGGTCGGTCTGCGGCAGGGGTGTGTGATGTCCCCATGGTTGTTTGATTGGTTAATGGATATGGTGATTGGGGAGGAAAATGCAAGAGTTTTGGAGAGAGGGGCGAGTATGAATTTTTTTTTTTTTGCATGGGAGGGACTGGGAAGTGAGTTAGTTGTTTGCCGATGATACAGCACTGGTGGCTGTTTCGAGTGAGAAACTGCAGAAGTTGGTGACTGAGTCTGGAAAAGTATGTGAAAGGAGAAACCTGAGAGTAAATGTGAATAAGAGCAAAGTTATTAGGTTAAGAAGGGTTTAGGGACGAATTATTTGGAGAGTGAGTTTGGATGGGGAAAATTGGAGGAAGTGAAGTGTTTTAGATATCTGGGAGTTGACTTGGCAGCGAATGTAACCATGGAAGCGGAAGTGAGTCATTGGGTGGGGAGGAGGCAAAGTTCTGGGAGCGATTAAGAATGTGTGGAAAGAGAGAACATTATCTCTGGAACTGATTTTCACTTCTATTTCATCCGACTTTAATTACACAGTGTTGCCCCCAATTGGTTTAACTGATCACACTTATAAATATATCTGTTCTAACGGTTCTCTCATCCAACAGCTCCTTCTAAGCGTGAGTATTGGCACCTGAACAAGACTGATTGGAATAACTTACGAAGGTTCTTTTCTGACTTTCCTTGGGTAAATTGCTGTCTCATAATTTATGCGGTGATGCTTCAGTCTCCACCAAACGCATAGCAGAGGTCATTGTTACGGGAATAGAAGCATTTATCCTTCCTTCCTCTAAGACGACTTTTTCTTCCAATCCACGGTCAACCGATCCTGTTCTGAGATCATTCGGGCAAGGGATCAAGCATATCGGTTTCGAAAAACTCTCCTTCCTCCCATTCAACATTCATCACTGCCCGTAATCCTTGCAAGTACGTTATCCGTGAGGTAAAGCGTTCCCTTATTCATAGGTCTTTCTGGTCTTCAGCTAAGGGCATCTCTGACATCTTCTGTCTTTCTACCTTTCTTTCACCTTTCCATTCTGACGGCACTATAGCTGTCTCTCCCGTTGACAAGGCAACTCTCTTTGGTTCCCGTTTCTCCTCTAACTCTATCTTGGATGATTCTAACATTCCCTCACCCCCTGATGCTCCTCTTATTAATCCCATTCCCCTCCCCGTTATCTCGTTTTGAACTGTCCGGAAAACGTTTATTTCTATGGATACAAGCAAGGTTTATGGTCCTGATGGCATCCAACCCCTTGTACTGAGGGAGTGTGCCTCTAAACTTGCAACTGTGCTTGCTCGTCTGTTCCGTTTCTTTTTTAAAAAAAACACAGCTTTCCCTTCTCCTTGGAAATACGCTTTAATACATCCCATCCCTAAGACGGATGACCGTTCTGACCCCTCTAACTACCGTCCGATTACTTTGACATCTACTATTTCCAATGTCTTTGAATCCCTCCTCGGTTCCCATATCTTTAGAAATTTTAAATCTCGCAGTCTTCTCTCTGATCACCAGTATGGCTTCCGTAAGGCGAGGTCCACTATATTCTTTCTTATCTTACTAATGTTTGGTCATCGTCCCTCAAAGATTTTGGGGAATCCTATGTAGCTGCTGTTGATATATCCAAAGCTTTTTACAGGTGTGGCACCGGGGTTTCATCTCAGGGCTTCCTTCTTTTGGCTTCCTTCCCTTACTTTTTGCCCCCTGATATCGAGCTTTCTCTCTGGCTAATCTATCTCCGTAATTATTAATGAAACATCCTCTTCTCATTTCTCCATCAAGAGCAGTGTTCCTCAAGGTTCTGTTCTGTCCCTTACACTTTTTCTGTTTTTGTCAACGATTCCCTCTCCTCCACAGATATCTAAATGCACTCATACGCTGACGACTCAACACTGCATTCCTCATCATCCTTCAATTCTCCTCCTTCTTTTCTCACTCGATCTGCATCTCGTCTCGACAAAACTTTCTCAACAAACTTAGACTTGGACAGGATATCTCAGATTGGTAGACCAAATCTAATTAAGTTAAATACCTCCATTTTTCACACATCTTTCTGTCGAAATTCCTCACAACTTTCCTTCCTCCTTCGACGATTCTGTAATTCCACCTCTTCATTCAGTGAACTTACTTGGTATTACTATAACATCCAATCTTTCTTAAAAAGCACATAATACTTTAATAGCTAAGTTTTATACCAAGAAACGGGGTCCTTTGCAATTTAACAATTGCTCCATTTATTCAAAGTATTGAACCGTCCTTGTATGGAGTACTGCTCTCACATCTGGGGTGCTTCGAGCTCTGCATCCCCACTTGACATTGTTGAGTCAAAAGCGGTCCAACTTATAAGCTCTCTCAGGCTAACTTCAAAACTAAACCCCATTTGCCCTACGCCGCGATGTTGGTTCACTTTTCCTCTTCTGTAGGTATTACTTTGGTTTTTGCTCCCAAGAGCTGGCTGCTTGTGTGCCTCCACCACTATCCAGACGACGCAAAATTCGGCAAGCTGCTGCGTCACGTGATTACTGTGTGATCGTTGGCGACTCAAGGGTTGGCTGTTTGATAACTGTTTCCCTACACGTCCAGGTTTTGGAACTCTCTACCTTCTCAATTCTTTCCCAATAACTATGACCTGGCACATTTTAAAAAAAACAGGATTTTCAGTTTTTGTAAAATTCGAGAATACAGAGACATTTCTTCTTGATTTTCCAGAAAAGAAAAAAGAAAATTAGGCTTTATATGTCGTCGTATAGATCGGGCAAGCGCTGGAACGTCTTACGATTGTTTGGTGTAATGATATGAAGGTGAACACGTGACCAATAATATAAACCGATGTAGACGGATCCTGTAAGTCTGTGACGGCACTGTGTGACGAAAGATCAAATGTTATGAAACTCATGATTTAATGTTTGAATGTTATAATCTGAGAGGAAGCTATTAATGTGTCAGAGAAATCAACAGTGTGCTAACATCGGAATTACTCCAGAATCAGATGTATTTCCTACTGATTTCCTACAAAACAGTGTATATTGAATTAACATATGCAGTACACTAAGATATACATCAATGATTTGGGAAACAAATATATTTTCTGTTGCAAATGAGAGTATCGTGAGTAGATTGCAACAAATACTGTACAAGAGGAGTTCGGATATAATTCCATGCAAACCCGTGAGTTTCAACATCCTGACCTGATCTCTGCCAGTGTTGCCACACCCACAAAATCACCTCACTCTCTTACCCTGGAAGGTTCCGCAACAGCTGACATCTTCCCAACCTCGCTGGAGAACGATGTCATAATGACATCATCCCCCTAGTACCCTAAGGTGACATCATCCCCCTGGTATCATAAGGAGACATCATCCCCCTGGTACCTTAAGGTGACATCATTCCCCTGGTATCCTAAGGAGATATCATCCTCTTGGAATCCTCTAGTAAGGTTCATGGCAGCTACTAAAAATACTTTTGATTCTTATGGAAACATTCAACACGATAGGACGAAAAACTTCCTGTGGGCTCTAAGAGTGACCGTCGGGAGGGCAGTGTACTACAGCACCGAGCAAGGGTTATGCAGTGATCCAGTGAGCCTAAAGTGTGTACTTTCTTTAATTACAGCAATACGTGAACACTTCCCTCACATGTAGACTTGCCATGTAAGAGGCGGCATTTGAAAGGAAAAAATTGTACTTGTTCATGCATACTAATGAGGCAATTAATATCACTGTTCCGCAAATGAATGTCGAAGTTGCATATTAATGACTTTTATGATCGGGGTTGTTACGGACATATTCACGGTGATGACACTGAGCCATTGACTCAATCACGGGCAGTGAATCAGTCACTGGGTAAAGCCAGTTAATAATCATCAAAATTAATTGAAAGAAAACAGAATGACTTGTGGTTAACAGGAATTCATAAAACGTTTCCGAAATCCAATGTTACTTTACACAGTCATATTCAACGGATGTACCGTCGTGATCAAGGTGTGCACCGTTTTAATCAAGGATTGTACCGTCGTGATCAAGATTTCTAATTTCATGATCGAAGGTTATTTCGCCGTGATCAAGGGTCGTACCATCGTGATGAAGGGTTGTACCGTCGTGATCAAAGGTTGTATCATCATAATCAAGGGTTGTTACGTCTTGATCACAGATTGTACCACTGTTGTCACAGATTGTAACATC
This sequence comes from Panulirus argus, assembly GCA_038088735.1. Classification (NCBI taxonomy): domain Eukaryota; kingdom Metazoa; phylum Arthropoda; class Malacostraca; order Decapoda; family Palinuridae; genus Panulirus; species Panulirus argus. The sequence continues at coordinate 4,778 of JAYMFT010278911.1, read as the reverse complement.
ATGATCAAGGGTTGTACAGTCGTGATCAAGGACGTACCGTCAAGATCAAGGATTTTGCCATTATGATCAAAGACTGTATCGTCGTGATTAGGGATAGTGCCTCTGTGATTAACGATTGTACCGTCATGATCAAACATCGTTCTGTCGTGATCAAGGGCTGTACCGTCTTGATAAATGATTGTACCATCGTGATCAAGAATTGAACCGTAGTGATCAAGGATTGTACCACGTGATCAAGGGCAGTACTATCGTGGTCAAGAAGTAGACAGAGCTTTACTTTTCATGTAAAAGAAAAGACAACTAAATCTTCAATAGATGAGGATAGTTATGGTTGCTGCTAAGTTGGCTCCCTAGTTGAGGACTCTGGCTCGAGTCCCGGCACCAGATGCACGCTATAACAGACAGCAAGTAGTAGCAAGCCAAGCATTAAACTAAACTAATAAATCGTTAAAGTAAAAGGCGACATCGTTGAAAAACCTGTAACAAGTGATACTTATATTCCACTTGTGTACTGGAGTGCAGTTCATTTCACTCTACTTATTAACGAGGCTTAATAACAGAAGTTATTGCCGATATACACCACACATTTCTGCAAGTAAGACAGAAGGTATCACCAACGTGCACGAAACATTCTTACAAATTACAAAGGATAAAGACAACTTACACAACACATTCTTGAAACCGACAAAAGGTATGGACAAAACACGCTACAAATTCCTACAGATGACAGAAGGTATAGCAAACACACGTTACACATTCCAACAGATGACAGAGTGTGTAACCAACATGCACATCCCGTCCCAACAAATAAGAGAAGGTATAGCCGACATACACGACACATCCATGCAGAAGACAAAAGGTATAGGCGACATACGCTATACATCCCTACAAATGACAGAAGGTATAGCGGCATACACTACACATCCCTACGAATGAGTTACATAGATGTACAGACCACATAGACCCAAGGTCCAAGCGAGGTGATCTGGACTTAACGCTAACAAGAAGAAGAAGAAGAAGAAGAAGAAGACGGAGAAGAAGAAAAGAAGAAGAAGAAGAGAAAGAAGAAGAAAAAAAGAAGAAGAAGAAGAAGAAGAAGAAAAGAGGAAGAGGAAGAAGAAGATGAAGAAAAGAGGAAGAAGAAGAGGGAGAAGAAGAAGAGGAAAAGAAGAAGAAAAGAGGAAGAAGAAAAGAAGAAGAGGAAGAAGAAGAAAGAAGGAAGAAGAAGACGAAGAAGAAGAAGCAAGAAGAAGAAGAAAGAAAGAAAAAGAAGAAGAAGAAAGAAGGAAGAAGAAGAAGAAGAAGAAGAAGAAAAGACCTCCTTGAAACCAGTAGAGAAAAAGGATAGCAAAGCAAAGGTACTCTCAAAGCAGGTGACATGGGTTAATTAATGTTGGCACGCTACCATAACATTTCTAGGGAGAGATCAGTGGTTGAGAAAGTAGCATGATATATTACTGCGTTATGATGAGTGATTAGACGAATAACTCAATACTGTAGATTTACAAGTAATGATTAAGCCTAATTTTGTAGATATTAAGAGTGTTACTCTAAACAACATTTTCTGAGAGCTTATTCCATGCATCAATAATGTTGTTGGTAAAAAAAAAAAAAAATCGTACAGTCCCTACTGAATCGGCGACCTCTAAGTCCATTTTCTTTCGTCGGTAATACTGGCGCTACAGTAAAGAAATATTCAATATCGACATTGCTTAACCCCTTAAGTATTTTGAAACATTCTATTCATTTGCCACGGAAGCGCCTCTTGCTTAGGGAGAACAACTTTAATTATTGCAGTCTCTCCTCACATGGTTTGTTACGCATGGAGGGAATCAATTTAGTTGCTCTTCGCTAGCCAACACACACGACACATTCATGGAAATTAAAGAAGGTATAGCCACAATACAAAGGAACACAAAGGAATTCAAACAACTAACCTGTGGGTCCCTTCGAGGCTGTTTGTGATAGTGGAAGGGAGATGACAATCATAGATCAGTGTAGTAAGAGTGGAAATGTGTTCATAACAAGATTAGGGAAAATGTTATAAACTTTTCATGTGGCTCTGGAGGCGCAAATAATGTCAGTCGTGGATATGAAGCGAAATATCTATTAAGTCTATCATTAAACGTATCTATGGTACTAATTTCAACCACGCTGATTGGTAAGTCATTCCATGTGTTAATAATCTCGTTAAAGAAAAAGTATTTAGCCTCATTCGATGTGAACCGTTTGCCCATGAGTTTGTAACCATTACTACTAGTGAAATAAGACGAATGTAATTTTATGTAAGTCCTTAGATCGAGAGCATTGAAGCCTTTGATAATAATGAACACAACACATCCCTACAACAATCAGAAGGTTCAGTCAACACATATTACACATCCCTACAAATGACAGACGGTATAGCTAAATACAGAGCACATCCCGATAAATAACAGAAGGTATAGCCTACATTTAATAAACATCCTTACAAATGACAGATGATATAGCCAACACACAAAACAGATCCCCGCAAATGACATATGGTATACCCAACACACGCTACACATGCTTACAGATGACAGACGGTATAAACAACACACACTACACGTCCTTGCAAATGACAGAAAGTGTGGCCAATATACACTACATATCTTCACAAATGGCAAAAGGTATAGCTAACATACACTAAACATCCCTACAACTGACAGAAGGTACAACCAGTGTACACTACACAACCCTAGAAAAAAAAAAGTTTTAAACAACACACTTTACACTTCCCTAAAATGACAGAAGGTATAGCCAATATGCACTATACTTTCCTACAAATGACAGAAGGTATAGCCTACATACAATAACATTACAACATATTACAGAAGGTATAGCCTTCACACATCACACATCCCGACAAATGACAGAGGGTATACCCAACAAACATTTTACATTTCTCCAAAGGACAGAAAGTATACCGACATACACTATACATCCCGATAAATGACAAAAGGTATAGTAGCCAACATACCCTAAACAATCTTATGAAAGACAGAAGGTATAACCAAAACACGCTACACATCCCTACAAATGACAAAAGGTATAGCCAAAATACACTACACATACATACAAATGAAAAGGTTTATCCAACATACACTACACATCCCTGCAAATGACAGAAGGTATAACCAACTTGCACCACACATCCCTTCAAATAACAAAGTATAGTCAACATACTTTCCATATCCCTCCAAATGACAGAGGGTATTGCCAGCATACACTACACATTCCTACAAATGACAGAAGACATAGCCAACATGCGCTACAAATACTTAAAAAAGATAGAGGGTATAATCAGCTTCACTACCCATCCCTTCAAATGTTACATTTGTTCACTTCCTGTGTGGCAGAATAGCTGGGGCAGCAGTTCATATGACGCCCTGACGCTCTGGTATAAACACTGATTATATAAATACAGTTATAATTCTCCAGTGTATTTCCTCTCAGTAAATTCCTGCACGAGGCATCAATTAGGGGAATGTTATTGCCTTTAGCCTTCATGGTATTACAATAATTGTATATTAATAGCACAGAGATTAACCCGAGCGGAGTATGTTGCCCTCGGGCCGCGTGCTGCACAAGTTTATGAATGAGCGGTTGTGAGTGTGATGCACACAGGTGTGTGGAAACGTGGTAGTACACACAGATGACTGCTACACCCTTCACTCTGGGTAATTGTTGAAAAGTATTTACCATAATAAACAATAAGCAAACAACACTGGCCACCATAAACTGTTTCCCTTACCATTTCATACGTATGGCTATCGTATGGTCTATTAGTATATACATACATAGATTTATACGTACAAAATTTTTTCTATTTATCGTAAGCTTTGAGAGTTTGTAGCAAGGGTAGGAAGGGAATGTACAAGCGGTGTCCCAGCGACGAGTCAGGTGCGTCTCGTCCACCCTCGCTCACCAGCAGCCGCCATCATTTTCATAAAATCAAGAAATAATCAACAAATTCGATGATTGCTGCTCGGTCCTTGAAACTTAGGAAGTCTATTTAATACATATCCAACGAAAGATGAGGTCGTGATAGTGATGATGGTGAAGATGGTCATGGGAGTGGTAGAGATGGCGGTGAAGATGGTCATGATAGTGGTAGAGATGGTGGTAGCAGTGGTAGTGGTGGTTGCTGGATGAGGTCGTGGAAGTGATGGTGTGAAGATGATCTGGTAGTGGTAAAGATAGTAGTAGAAGTCGTGGTTCAGGTGAAGGACCACATCCAAAATGACTGAAGGGCGAGGGAAGGGATCCGTCCTTGGCCAGGCCTTGGTGACAGCAACATGAGAAGGCTGTTGAAGTACTCACCACTATTCAGGAAACATGGCGGTTTTGAACAGTGTACAGGGTCACCCATGAGGTTCCTGAAAGGAAATGTAGCTACTGAAGGGACGTACACCACGCTCGTGAACGGGAGGCTTTTTTTGTAAAACAATTGCGTTTCTTTATGTATCGTGGATGGGGCATCAGTATAAATGCTTCCTGACTCGTAATATACATATACGCCTCTTCCAGGGCAAATACAACGTGATACAGAGGCTGACAAAGTCCTATACGCAATAGTTCCAGTTAAGAATTTCATATCATGGGCGTTGAGTTGTCCAGGTGTTAGTCTATGTCGTCCCCTTACAACTCAAAGGGCTCTTATACACGATACTTGGCCACGTATGGTTTCGAAGCATGGTACCGAAGCTGTGCTCGGAAACTGCTCGTGTAGACAGAAACGCTGAACCACCTACACT
>JAYMFT010278900.1:0-10518 GCA_038088735.1 Panulirus argus | reverse complement strand
TGAAACATATATCTTCTTTGTCAACCTTTCCTCACTCATACGTTCCATATGTCCAAACCATTTCAACACACCCTCATCTGCTCTCTCAATCACACTCTTTTTATTACCACACATCTCTCTTACCCTTACATTACTTGATCAAACCATCTCGCACCACACAATGTCCTTAAACATTTCATTTCCAACACATCCACCCTCCTCCGTACAACTCTATCTATAGTCCAAGCCTCGCAACCATATTTGGAACTACTATTCCTTCGAACATACCCATTTTTGCTTCCCGAAGTAGCATTCTCTCTTTCATCACATTCATCATCGCTCCCGGAAGCTTTGTGCTTCTTTTGAGGGGAGAGGTTTGCCAACAGTAGTATGAAACCAGCTCACTTCCAATGTCACCTTAATACATGATAGTAAACCGGCGGAATTTTTAAAAGAAAACTTTCTGATTTTAAACGTTCCCAGACAACAATTAAGAAAGCCTCCACAACATCAAGCAAAGCTCTGGAAGCATCTTTAGCTGATCTTTATTAGCTGCTAAAGCTAAAAATCCATTTAATACAGCTGAAGAACTGATATTGCCAGCTGCATTTGTGATGGATGAAAAAATGCTAGATAAAAGGGCAGCTGACCAACTAAAGGCTGTTTCTTTGGTACACCAAACTGTTTCTCGAAGGTTAAATGAAATGAGTACAGATAATATTGATCAAGTTGTGAATAAGCTGAAAACAAATCAGTCTTTTTCACTTCAACTTGAATCGACTGACGTCAGTGGACAGGCTCAACTTGTCTCATTTGTGAGATACGTTGAAGAAGATGATGTATATGAACATGTACTTTTTTGTAAAAAATTAGGACACACAACTGGGGAATCCATTTTCAATGTCACTAATAAGTTCTTTTCTGAAAAATGACTTAGTTGGAAATCTTGCTTTAGCGTTTGTACAGACCTTGCTGCATCCATGACCAGGAAAATGAAAGGACTCATTGCATGGATTAAAATGGAAATTCATGTTGTGGAGTGGACTCATTGCATCATTCACGGAGAATCATTAACATCCAAAAAAATGAGTTCAGAGTTGCATGGGATACTGAATGGTGGCGTCAAAGTAATCAACTTTATAAACTCAAGGCCACTTAATGCTCGCTTGTTTCACAGACTGCGACAGGATGGGGTCTAAGCACACAGAGGTGCGCTGGTTGTCGAGAGGGAGGGTACTCGTCAGGTTGTTCGAGTTGCGAGGTGAGGTAGGCTCCTTTTTAACAGAATATGGATCTCCTTTTGCCACATTTTTGAAAATACTATTTGGCTTGCACAACTGGCATATCTTGAAGACATATTTAGCAAACTGAACAACTTAAATTTGTCTCTGCAGGGCAATGATACAAACATTCTCAACTTACATGATAAAGTTGGTGGCTTTCGAAGCTTTTAAAAGAAAATAGAATTGTGGAAGGAGATATGCTCATGGGAAGATTTTACGTGATTTCTTCTGTCAGATGCTTATCTTTCCAGTAACAATGATGAGAGAGAGAGACTGTGAAACTAGTTATTGAGGGACATTTGACCAATCTTATCTGTGCTTCTAAATCTTACTTTCCTGACATATTTGAGAGATCTGTACAACTGGTTTGGGTTAGAAATCCATTCTTCAATATTTGAAAATATTATGAAGAAACTTCTGTTTGCCTTTAGGAAATGCTGTTAGAAATGTGTTCAGACTGTGGCCTGAAACTGATATCTGAAAGCTCAATCCTCACACGGTTTTGGAGCTGTGTAAAGGAGCACCCTGACCAAGGAAAGAAGGCTTCGGAAAACCTTCTGTCCTTTGAGTCTACCTGTGTTTGTGAAGCATCTTTCTCTGCAATGAGCGTTATCAAGTCAAAACACAGAAACAACCTAAACGTAAACCTGGAACAAAGCCTGATCACTGCAGCAGCCTCTCTACCGCCCAGAATTGCAAAAATCATCAGTGAATATCAACCTCACATTTCACACTGAGTTGTAAGAGAGTTTCAAGAATTTTTATGCTATTTCGTTTGTCTTTTTTCTTTAGTATACTGAATAATGAATTATTGTCCAGCACTCAGATTAGGCGATCTTTTAATATAATTTGCACTGTCCTTCCAAATACTGAGTTTAATCAGTCATGGGGGTACTTAAGGGTAGAAGGTAACAAGGGGTACTACAGGCAAAAAAGTTTGGACAACACTGATCTAAGCTATCTACCAAAGATGATATATCTGTGTCTGTTTCCTGTATCGCAACTGCTTTCGCCGCCAAGAACCGAGCTTGCTCTTCCCACCCTTTCATCCTTAAATCTAACTCCTCCAAGGCTTCGCTTGTTTTCATAATACCTACCGAAAGACTATCAAATACGTCGCTGAACAAACAAGAAGTGTACTCACCTTCTGTGAGGAGAAAATCGCTGGTGATCTCCCGCTGGCATCAAGGGTAGGCAACTCGAGGAGCTGGAGCCATCTTCAAGGATTTCACTAGTATTCGAATGGGTCACTAAGCGGCACACATAAAGACGTCGTATTTGAAACTGGGTCGGAGAGCATATCGATAGAGCACGTCTGTACTCGACAAGGGTTCGCGGGCAAGTCATTATTTTCTACTTCTCTCATGACCTTGGCATTACCCACAAATGTATTCAGGTATAATGCCAGTCCATCTTGCCACTAATTCTCATAGATAAAGAAGAGCAATTGCCCCAGAACCAAACCCATCTGCACGCCGCTGATAACCCCAGCCTTATCGAAAAGACTTCTCCTTCATGCGTCCCCAGTTCCCTTCATCTGCAGTAATTCTTTGCTCATCGAGGGAGGTTTCCCCATATACCTCCTTAAAGATGTAGCTTCATTTCTAACTTCGAGTATAATACAATGTCAAATGCCTTCTGGCAGTCCAGGAACACACACTCCGCCCATCCGTCTCTTTAAAAGAAGTCTGTGAAATTTGTTACTTATATGATACGTCTTGAATGATGAGATACATTCTTGACATTTATTCAGAAAATTCTAGATGACTGTATCCATATTGGAAATTATACTAGAAACATTTAGAAACAAACCTAACATTTATTTTCTTGGCAACTTCAAAGTATTATGAAAGTATTTGCCTTGAAAGTAGCTTTGCCCTCCTAAACCTCATATTCAAAAAGTGGTTTTGGTGCAAATCTTTTCAGTAAGTTTAAAATGCTGAAGGGCTAAGTGGTATGAGATGCACGTAGTAGTCTGGTGCAACAGGAAGGTATTGTTAAGTAAGACACTGGTGTAACATTAAGTTTGCAAATGATGAATGCATGAAGCGTACAGACATTTCCCAAGCTGAAAACATCTCGGGTACTTTCAGTCAACCACGTCTTACACTTTAATCATGAAACCCAAGGTAAGATATGTAAACAATTTAAGTCACTCGGGATTCAGTTGCGCCAGATTAAGATAGCATTGCTTTGGTGACCTGAAGGAGTCAGCCTGATGACTTCCTGTTAGCTAGCAGTACGTGTGAAAGTCAGACCAGATAGTAGATATGACGGCTCCTTCTCATCCAACTCCCATCCCAGCATATAAGCCGGTTGGAGGAACACCAAGCAGTATAGAGAGTATACTGATATGAAAAGTCTATAGGAAAGGACGAATAAGAAGCATTTTGATCTAATTTGGCCACAGGATACTGTAGGGAGGAATTACTCTAGCCACAAATCTGCAAAGAAATGAAAGCGTCAAACGCTTCCATTCCGGGGCGGTTTCCTGTCAGCCATGAGTGATGTCTTGAATCTCTCGGGGTCAGAAATCTCTCAACCCGCACCTTCCTGGTGAGGTGAATGCCTCTCACCCCTTGTTAACTTCCTTTTAAGCTCTAACGGCCTCTATTCGGATCCCGGGTCCACCTTACAACCAGTCAACAGTCTCTACTGGACGGCGACGTCATCGTCCCCCGGGAGTCAATATCGATTCGCCTCATCATCTCCGGAGCAATGATGTGAACCTGATGGTTGTCACTGTCAGGTTAGAAAGGTCTTTCGAAAGACTGAGGAAGGAAGGGTGGACACATAAGCCAGGTCAAATGCTCACAGGAAACTATCCCTGGGTACAAAGCGCCGAGACAGTTCATCGTATGAGCCACTAGAACGTACCACCATAGAGGAGCAGGGTCAGAGAACGAAACTTTCTCAACAAAAGGATAACAATCAATGACACTATATTATTGGTCATTCCCGGCACGCGAGGATCTGTCTGTCCTGACGGTAGCCATCCCAAGACCACGCTATCTGGTCTTTCCGATAACTAGAGTACGGTATCAATAACAGACGTGTTAGAGGAATGTCAGAAACTTCCGAATATATCTCCTCAAAGACAGACTCCTCGGAAAGGTCAAAAGTGAAGGTTGCCCTTTGAACTCGTGGCTTCTGACAAACAAAAAAAATGGGGTCAAAGAATAAGTGTCTTCGTCAACGAGGAGTTTTTTCTCATGAGAAAAGAATAAGGCCGGAGACCATGAAGTGTTAGTCTCGTAATTTCTGGTGATCTCCATCAAATCACCTACAGATTTCACCGATCTTAAAGGGAAAGTAATATTCAGATGAACCACTGAGAGGCTGTGATATTAGAGAAAAGCCATCTCTTGTTACGAAGTAGGACTTACGATAATCCATACCTGGCCGCAGAAGGGAAGCAGCTGTACCTTAAATGTAGAGACTTGAGAAATTCGTTCAAAGCAGTTTCAAGCGGTTTAACACAGTCAAACACCAAAATTAGATCCTGTAGGACCCTCGCCTAGTGTCGCTAGTCAAGTTAACTCATTAGAGGACTATCAAAGATCTAGAGAAAACTTCTGTGCCTACTAGAAACCCAAATCTTCAAGGAAAGATTGGAAGAGGTTCCGAGATGATTCATGATATCTTGATTATCTTGAACAGAAAAATGGAATTATGAGACAGATCAAGATCAAGTTGGTACTCCTCTAACTTCAGGCGATCAAAAGTCTGGGAACTTCAAAGCGTAAATTCTAAGATGCAGAGGTTCGGTGTTAGGCCTCTGAGCCATGGCTGAGGTGGCCCATAAAACTAGGGACATCAGCCGAGGAGAATCTGGAAGGCTCATAAAGTTTCTGGAAACTAGGATATCTCGCCCATTTTGGGATACATGAGTCAATAGATCCCACGACACAATTAGTTGGGAAAAGATCATCCAGTAGATGAAGTGACGGGACAAAAACTTGACCATAGTTAATCCACAATTGGGCCATCTGTGCATCTGTCTCTCGTCGAACATCGGAGAAACGAACCCAAGATGTCAAACAAGCAATTCCTTGCCGGTGATAAGACCACCAAAATATCTCCAGAAGAGGCAGGAGAAAATTATCTGCTCTTCTCAGTACCTCTACAACCACCGCTATAGATGCACTGCCGTCAACTTGCTGGTCGAGCATACAGTGACCCCGTGAAAAATATGTGGATTGCTGGATGACCTGAGAAGGAACAGTTATTGGGCACATCAGTTGGTGGTGAAGAAGAATTCCATAAGCGATGTGAAGACATAAAAGTGACGTTGGATGGGGATCACGTAATGAGTTATGTAAGGAACAGGAAGGCCACCCCTTACTAGGCTTAGCCTTTCTTGATGTTAAAGAAAATACGGAACAGCTGCAACTGATGTTCTCATTACGTGCTCTTGAAGTAATGGAGGACTTAATTAACAAATAACAAGTATAGAGCAGGATAATTTTCCTCGTATAAACCTACATTATCCTTCCTATCTGTACTAACCACACCATTAGCACTTACAACACTTACATTACTCTTCCCATCTGTACTAGCCAATTTCCCTCACCTGTATATTCTAAATGAGTTCTGTAGAATATCTTTAGGTATAATCAGGTTATTCAGTCATTGACACCGTGTCTGTATACGATGTAAATGAGTGTGCAGAGCAGCTTTAGAATAACGAAAGAAACAAACCTTCCGTATCTTCGCCACACACGCCCGCTACTCTCATCCGTCACATTACATATCTTAACATGTACAGTGAAATATTCCTAGATTACTTTCTTGTTGCTTACCATTAATCCTCCGCCAGTTTACCAAATCAAAATTACAGTAGAAAATAAGTGCAAGAGGCAAGATGGAAGAGACATCTCATCCTCACTGGGAGGTGTTAGTTGGGTCAAATACACACCCCTCCCGTCCTCAGCGTCAGTGGACCAGATCAATAAAAAAGGAATTAATAGAAGTTTTAGAATATTTGTTTGCTATACTTACGAATGATAAGTCATTGTTACATAAAGTTTTCCTATTATTCTCAAAGGGAAGAACATGGGAACTAATACTGTTGTTTAGGAGTTTGACTTCTGTTGGCATATTTTTTGACGAATTTTCAGAAGTCTTGTTCATTAGTAACGAGAAGGCTACATTGCTGTCCACGGAAATATAATCCCGCCCCCGGAATCAGGGTATCCCGGGAAATGAGGAATCATAAACCCGTAGTAGTTTCCTTATTGACATGCGAAGACTACCGCTTCTCTTACCAGAAGTGAACAGTTACGTACATGATCTGAGGTATGGACGCTGTTCCACCACGAGGCATCCATCCATACCATCAACGTTGTAAGCCTCTGGCAGGACCTCACAAATGTATCGCAGCCAAAGGCCTCGAGAAATTCTTAGGGCAAAGCTTTCTGGTGACAATGAAGATGATGGAGAGATTTCTCTGCTTAGAACCTCACTTCTGGCTGGCAGGTTTGTCGTGGCATTGCACTGCGCTGCGCTAATGAATTCTCACGAGAAGTGTTAAAGTAAATGATGAGACACATCTCCTAAGAAACAGAAGTTCACTTAGACTGTGTACTCCAACTGTGTGTTCGATGGGAAATAAAAACCATTTGAATGAATCATCTAATTCAGGTCATGTAAGATCCTGACTAGCAAACAAGATAGACTTCTCTGGATTGTAAATAATACCTTTGTGCCACATGACTGGCGATTACGGTGTCTAGAAGAAACATCGAGACAAAAGAAAACAGACTTTTTTAGTCAGTGGTGATACCAGTCTTGTAGAGATTGATAAGGCTGATCACATCCCCAGAGGGCATCACCAGTCTTATGGAACCTGGTAAGGCTAATAACGTCCCCAGAGGATATCACAGGATTTCTGCTTGAGGCTTGATGGTTGGTTATGGAGTGCTTTGGATGAGGAAAGGTCCAGCTCTGTTGCAAAGAAATGAGTGCCGAGCACGTTGAGGTAGGATTGTATTGGCAATATCTTTGTTTCATTGTTTAGGTGTTGAGTACTCTTGGCTACTGGGCAGTCAGTGATAGTTCTGATGTTCTGTTTATTTTCTGTGGTTTGAAGCTTTACCATATTTCCATTGGAGAAGGTGGACGACCAGGTAAGTTAGACATAGTCTAGGGTGGATCAGATGAATTGCTTGTAGAGGAAACTGAGGGATTTTTCTTCATGCCAAAATCTTGTTCCAGTTAGAGTTAGGAGAGTGTTTACTATGCTTCTATTTTCGTGTTTATATTTCTGATGTGAGATGTAAGTGTTATGTGTGTCATGTGATGTCATGCAATGCTATTTGATGTTAAGTTGGAGCGAAAGGCCATTCAAGGTGGTTGGAGGATGCAGATTAGTTTCGTGACTGTTTGGGGTTAAAAGAATGACTGAAGACTTCGGAAGAAATGTAGACATTCGCTTATGAGCAAGTCAGAGCTCCATTTGTGTGATGTAATGAAGCATGTTTTTCGCTGCTCGTGGAATGTCATGGTGCTGAGACGTGTTTGTAAGATCATTTACATATAAGAGGACCTTCCAACTGTGGTCTGCAGAAGGTGATTGAAGGTCATGCAGAAAGTATTTAGAAAGAGTTAGAGAAAGACCTGCGCAATGGGAACTGCACTGTAGAGCTTAAAGATTTTAGAGGCGAAGCCTTTATGAAGTTTGCAAATCACTTTTTGTCATTGCTATAGAGGATGGTGTCATATGTCTTCCCCTTCTTATACTTTTGATGTCTAAAGGTTAGAACAGAAGAATAAGCCAGGCAAGGAGTGCTCATCTTCCTCGAGGTCTCCAGGCTGGGGTGTCTGAATGTGTTTGGATGTAACAAAGATGAGGAGAAAGGATGTAGCATGTTTGATGATATAAACTTAGATGTTTTGTCTCTGAGTGAAGCAAAGCCCAAGGATAACAGGGAAGAATGACTTAGAAATGTCTCAGGGTTAAAGTTAGGGGTTAATATATGGAAAAGTTGTGGGAGTGTGTAAAAGAGTGCAAAGAAGTGAGCTTCAGACTTATATGGGTAGAAATGAAAATGAATTCCGAGATGTGGGTCATTTGTGCACCTGGATACGAGAGGACTTAAGAAGAAGAGTGAGTGTTTTAGGAGGAGCTTCGTGAGTGTGTCAGCACTTTTGATACAAGGAATCGAGTATGGGTGATGGTAATTTGAATGAAAAAGAGGGTAATATGGCATATAAGGGTATAACTGGGGAACATGGGTGCCTGGTGTTGTGAATGAAAATGTACACCCTGTGGAATTGCTTGCTGAAAAAGGACTGGTGATTGGGAATACCTGGTTTGAAGAGAAAAATGCACATAAGTTTACAAGGATGAATTGGAAAGATTGAAAGGGGATATTACTGGACTATGAATATCTAACAGGCGTGCAAAGAAGAAACTCTTGGATGTTCATGTGTTGAGAGGGACAGCTGGAGGAAAGTGCAACTATTACCTTGTGAAAGCAAGGGTGAAGGTTGTAGAGGTTTAAGGAAAAGAGGAAAGGATATTGGTGCGAAGAGGTTTGTGAATGAGGTGAGCTTGGAAAAGAGGCTTGCGAGAAGAGAAACCACGAGAGACTAACTGTAGAAAGGCAAAATATAAAATCAATTGAAGCTAGGGGAGTGGGTGAGGAATGGGAGGAGTTTAGGAAATACTGCTTACCTGTGCGAGACAAGTGTATGACATGCGGAAGGTTGGAGGACAGGTGAGCAAGTGTAGTGAACGGTGGGATGACGAAATCAACGTTGTTAGTGAAAGAGGAAAGAGAGGTTTGTGGGCGGTACTTACAGGGAGGAAAATGCAAGTGACTGGGAGATGTGCAAGAGAAAGTGGCATGGGCTGAAAAAACGGCAAATGAGAGCTGGAGTGAGCGAGTGTCAGTAAACTTCAGGGAAAATAAGGTTAATATTGGGATCAAAACTAGTGAAGAATGGGAACATCGGTGAAGGGGGCAAATGGTAAAGTGATAACAGGCTTAAATGAGATGAAAAAAAAGAGATGGAGTGAGTAGTCTTAAGGGGTAATAGATACGTTCGATGAGAGGGTGGCAAATGTGGGGTGCTTTGGACGTGGACTTATGCGAAGTGAGAGAGCCATTGGAAATGGTTTGGCGCATATCAATAATATTATATGCGCTTTTCATATCATCAAACGTAAAGGTGCTTATGATTCTTGTTAATAATTATAATTCCGTAACATTTGGGTAGTTACTCCTTTGTTTGGTTTGGTGAAAACGGATAAAGCACGATAGTATATTGTTCTAGCAGACTCGCTTATTTTCCTCTTATATACGAATCGAGTCAACCATTTAGCTTGCTGCCTTTCCGAGACTCCAGTTGTCATATCATCTACTGACGATCATCCTTAATGTGTCCCGTAATACGAACGTGATGCCCTTGTATAATAGAATAACAAAAATATAAAGCCATAGTAACAGAAAACGTATATATATATATATATATATATATAAAAGACAATGTTGGCCACTCACGCCTGTGTCGCGGAGGAGCCACACACTGAACCATCAGAACCGCTAATCCTCATATTAACTTTCATCATCTTATCTTTAAGGAAATCGTTTTACAACAGGTCTTAGATTTTACCGTAGTGTCTCTCGACTTCACAAGATCATATTATATCAGATAACCGCCCACAACCCTTCGTGCTGGTCACAAATCAGTTGACTTAAACACTTTGGCTAAGGATTGGTAGTAGTAATTTTGGCTGTATGCAAGAGTTTAAAGGGAAAAAATGGTGTTGATCTTGAGGAACATAAGTATTTCAAAGACAAATTTTCACACATGGCTTTTTATATGAATTTAAGTTGGTCCCGTAAATGGTAACAAAATCGCATTTGATATGTACGAAAATGTCTTTCTGTTCCTGCCAATTTGTTTTGTTCAGATAGTTCATTTAAAATGTATTAAATATCACTGTTTGATATTTAATCTGAGCAGTTTAAACTTGGTTGTTCACACTCAGCCATTTTACTGGATGATTAAGATTCAATTTGAACTTCAACAGTTTATTCCTTGATAGAGGAACCTTGATTCTATACAATACTACCAGAAGCATCTGGCAAGTGTCGCGAGTACATTTGAATATAACAAAGGGGCATACTAAAGCCTAAGGAAGTTAGGATATTCCTTCAACACAATATCAGTATTATTTACATAATGTCTGGCCAGTATGGGGAGGGTCATCGTGTCTCCGTCAGGGGGTCGTGGAGTGGTGGTCCAG
>JAYMFT010278889.1:0-10519 GCA_038088735.1 Panulirus argus | reverse complement strand
CTCTCTCTCTCTCTCACACACACACACACACACACACACACACACACACACACACACACACACACATACACACACACACTCACACGGAGCGGCAATATAAATGCAAATCGCATAACGAAGCAAAAGTTTGAACGACACTGAGCAAGACATTTGCTGGTTGCGTCCGTGATAAGTGGGGGCGGGTCGTCGTGCGTATGTTCGCTGGATGGGAATGAAGACAAGGGGGCGCTCACGGCCGAGTGTGGGAAAGGAGGGAGGTTGTAACTCGCGGTGCAGTCCAGGTTGTTGAGAGGCTCATGGAGACGGGGGAGATGTTGTGGGGGACACAGGCTTGAGGTTTGGAGACGTGTGGTGTTGTTGGCTTAAGGGTAGGAGACATCTAGTGATACTGGCCTGATAGGAGGACACGTCTGGGAGCCACTGGCTCAGAGGAAGGCTAATACTGACGACGTCTTCCAAGGCGGATCGTAATTTCCTGTATCTGATTATCCTTCGATATTTTTTTTTTTTTAAACTAAACTGTTGTTGGTTTGGCAGCAGCAGCAGCAGGAGTCTGGCGAGGAAGAAAGAAACACCGACCTCAGACGATGACGCAGTGGTCGGCGAGCCTCGTAAACTGGGACGGAGTAAACGCCCCTGCGCACGTGTCTCGGGAGGAAAATGCCATACTCATTGTCTCCGGCTGGATAACTGGCAACATAAAGAGTAGCTTTGTGTGATAAGACTTTTTTTTTTCCTCTCTCTCTCTCTCCCCCAGCTCCTGCTAAAGAGCAATCTCCATTTTCGTGAACAAAACTTGTTGAGTTTTGAGAGGAAACGTATTAATTTTTACGTTGCGGATTTATGTGCAAAAGCGTCTTAGAGGAGCTGGTAAAAGGGGGAGGTAATTCAATTTTGTGGTGAGCGAGAGGGTCTTCAGCATTCAGGAACTGCCTGGTGCGGAAGCAAGCGCGAAGAGTGGTGGTGGTGGTGGTTGTGGCGGAGGTTGAGATGGGTCAGGGGCGGAAAATATCAGAGATTCCACATTACCAAAAGGTCAGGGGGCAATGCCACCTGAGGTCACATATGTCCTGGGTCAGCAGCACTTGGGGTCACGTAAGGATGGGGTCAGCAGCGCTTGGGGGTCACATGAATCTTGGTCAGCAACACCTGAGGACAGGTACAACGCCAGAACCCAAAAGGACCTCAGGTCATATGTCTTAGGTCACCGGCTGTTTTAAGAAGGTCAGAAAACAGTAGGGGATGTTTAGGGGGGGGGGTCACCATGACCCCTTGGTGACGCAAGGTGGAAAGGTCAGCACAACCGAGGAATACACCACGTATACGGACGGACGGACGGACAGGCGGGTTAGAAACCTGCCAGCCTGAAGAAGACTTGGAGTGGACAGAAGGATGGGATGGATCAGACGGGAGGCCTTTATTAATTACTTTACTGGACGGTGAAAGCAGGGGCTCTCGAGACCTCGTTGCCATCACGGTGCCTCGTTAACTGAGTCTTGTTAGCTACAAGTGCCAGGGCTGGCCTGACGGTTCATGGCCTCATCCATGGGCGGACGTGTGTGTGTGTGTACGCCAACATCTCTTGTTGATCTATCCAGCTCCGAGGCTCAGGCGGTATTAGCTTTTCTTTTTTTTTTTAATTAAGATATTAATTACTGTCATACAAATCAGGGGCGATTAGGGTATCCTACGCTTATTAGCCGAAGGTGGAGAGAGAGAGAGAGAGAGAGAGAGAGAGAGGGAGAGAGAGAGAGAGAGAGACGATAATTATTGGTAATTTAAAGCAAGGCGGTAATTACCGGGGGGGGCCGCTAACTACGAGCTTGTGCTCACCTGTGCTTACGTTATTGTCATGTGAACTTAAAGACAGCTTTCTGTATGTGTACGTACGTGAGTGTCATATGTGCTCAAAACAGCCACGTGTGCTCACAACACAGCCACCAGACATAGACGAAAGGAGATTTTATGGTCTGTCAGCAGAAATTGGTGATGAGTAAGATTTTATCATAGTAGGAGAATTCTCTTTTCCAGTAACTCCGGGCATGGACTCTACCTAAAACTTGCATGATAGCGCCCTAATCCAATTAGTCGGGGAACCTGCCTGCTCGCGACGAAAATATATTAGATTTAGTTCTAACCACAAATGAGGACCTCGTTAATACTGTTAAAGTTGGAGAAACGTTTGGTACAAGTGATCATCGACTGATTACATTTGAGGTCGCTCTCAACTTTGCATGTAACGTTGATCAACATGACTGACTGTCGCGGAAAAAAAAGAAGAAAGATGATATACCAGATTTTTAACGTGAAAGTTTTAATGATCCTTGCATTGCTCTTGACAGGCAGACACGGGATGATATCGTCAATGAAAATGACATGAACGTAGCTTGGAAAAGCTTTAGAAAAACTTTCAAAGCAGCAGAGGGAACATACGTGCCAGTGTGTAGTAGAACGGTCTATTCCTAATACGAAACCAAGCTGGTGGAACGTTGAAATAAGAAAAGTATGCAATGCACAGAAGCAATGAAAAGAGCGAACAAAATTCTCGGTTTCATAGGAAGGGCCTTGGAATTTAAGTCCATGGAAATCATCCTCACTCTTTACAATTCATTGGTTTGTCCACGTCTTGAATATTGTGTTTGGTTTTGGTCACCCTACCTAAAAAAGACATAGACAGAATGGAGAGAGTGCAGGGTCGTGCTACCCAGACGATTCCCGGACTGAGAAACGAATCCTACGAGATTATTTGCGCCTCCAGAGTCAAAATGACAATTTGCAAGATATTCCCCTTGAATTATCTGTGTGCCTTCTAACTTTTACCATACTGACCTGTGAGTTTCTGATCTCTTCCACTGTCACAAACAGCCTCGAAAGGACCCAGTGATCTGTTGCTGTTTGAATTCTTTTGTATTACTTTTTATATACGTACAGCTGTGTTCAAGATACTCACAAAAGCCATTTGAGCTCACAGCTCCTATGTGTGTGTGTGTGTGTGTGTGTGTGTGTGTGTACAACAACAAGCTACTCTGTTGACCATGAAACACACATGTAAGGTACTCCATATGGGATGGGTATTTCACGTCCCCCCCTCCCTTTCCCCCTCAACGGTATCTAGTTACCATCACACATATGTGGCACGGTGGCGTGTGCCATGATGACCCTCACCTTCCTTGCCAATATCACAGAGCCAGGCCTAAAAGCAGCACTTGGGGTGAGGGCGTTCAGAATAGTCGGCCAAATTACCGGTCTGTGGTCGGAACCGTTTCCATGCCGGCAGCAGACTGTATGATTATTATGCTTTGGTGCGCGCGTTTGCGTATCTGTGCGGGTGTGTATCTGTGTAATTTACCTCTTTGTAATTATCGGTTGGTACAGCACGAGGAGGGAGTTCCGAACTCGTGAGGGGGGCCCCGTCTCTTTGTGTAATCACCTGTTTGTTTAGTACGAGTGGGGGAGTTCCACACTCGTTGGGCCCCAGCTCGGGAACTTCCTCTTACCGTACGACTTGTTAGACTTCTGTATGTTGTCGGTTCACAGTCTCGTGGTCTAGTTTATTCCGCTCCTCCACCATTTCTTTACACCTTTTCAAAAGCCCTGTGTTGCTTTGTTCTCTAGCGTTGGCCTACAGTTGCCGTGTCTTTCCATTTCGGGGAGATTTTTTTTATGCTTAGGGTCCTGATATGTCCTCTGGTTATTCTGTCTTCATATCAAACTGGCTTAGAAACTTGAAGATTATGATCAAAACATCGCTCACTCTTCTCTCTTCCTTGTTGGTCAGGTTTAGGGCCTCTTGCCTTTCCCTGCAGCTCACTTCTCTTAATTCTGGCTCCATCTTTCTTGCCCTACTCTGGGCCCTTCTCTATTAATTCTTTTTGCTTTTCTAACAGCGGTGACGAGGCTTGAGAAGCGTGTTTTGGTGTGTGTTTGTATGTGTGTGTGTGTGGTTATCTCACTGTGCTTATCGGAAGGACGGTCAGTCATGGGGCCTCACCCTCTTTAACCTTACACTAAAATCATACAGACGTTTGAATTTCCTAATGCCGGGATTACTTATACCCGCTTTCCTTAGCTGGTTCCTGATGCACCACTGTTCCTTGCTAGAGATCCAAGACCTGGACAGTAATGTAAACATAGTCCACACTTTCTTACCACGGAGCCTCAGAGCAGAGAGAGAGAGAGCTGCTCCAGTCATCCGTCATCGTACACAAAGAACAATGCTTAGCTCAGGTTGGCTACTTCCTTCCTTAAACCAACAGACAACATCGCTGCAGACTCGCACCCAGTCTGCCTGAGGGGGTGATACAAATGAGACGCCAAAAACAACACGCATCCATCAAGCTGTCCACAAACACGCTTTAGTAAAACCTGCATCAATACACTCCGTAACAATCATCAGGTCCTCAGCTGTACCTTCTGGTGCCCAGCGCCATCCCTCCTCCGCTCCTAACCATCTAAACAGACAAAAGTTAAGTGTTTTGTTGCGTCCGTCTTGCTACGTTCTTTTTCCTTGGTCAGTGTCCAGCCCTGTCCACTCCTTCGGTCTATCCTTTGGCGCCCCAAGGAACTGGTCTGTGTTGTTATCGTCTTGGCTCCTGAGGAACCAAGAGTTGGTTACGGGTCTCCCCCTCCCACTAGCCTTCCTTCTGCCTACCGTGGGTGGGTTAGCAAGATCTTCCATCGTCTCTCTATGATTCATTCTCCTTAAGTCTGGCACGAGCTTGTGAAGCACTCCCTCTACAGCAGGTTTCTGCGTGTGACTCCTTCATCTAAAGGAGAGCCAGCTGCTCGTGCTTGCTTTGTACACCTCGAGTCGAGCGTACATCGTTAATATTCCTCACAATCATCTCCTCCTCCGTGTCCGTGAAGGCAACAACTCTGACAGTGACAGAGCTGTAGCTTGTTCCGTTCTCGATTCTACAGTGGATGTAGGTTGATTTACGCATGATGTCAACTTTCCTTTCCTTTGACGTACATCTCTCCGGGCCATAGTCGGTACCAAGTTCTGTTTCCGCCACTCGCCATTGTCCTTATTCCATTCCTGTTGAGAGTTAGTGTCGGTAGCCAGATGCATGCAACTGTTGTTGTATCAAAATGTAGTCGCGACTTCTTTCCCGTCCCTTCCCAAATGTTCCGGACGTCACTCGCTAGTATGGCATCATCATGGGCAAGCATATCATCAGGCGTGGGTGAAGTCTTGGGAAGTCGCTTACGTACATTAGAGACAACAATGGCTCCAGCACCGAGCCCTGTGGCACGCTAGTCTTACATTTCACCCGGCATGTAAGGCGCTCCCGACATGCGTGTGTGTGTGAGTGTGTGTGTGTGTGTGTGTGTGTGTGTCTGTTTCTAACACAATATGGGGAACGCCACGTGCCTTGGGGGCAGAACCTGATGCGGCGCTGCTCGATATACGACGTAAATCACCGACAAGATACGGGACTGTGGCAGTGGTTTACGTGGGGGAAGGGGGGGGGGGGGTGGAAGCCTTACGTGGCCCCAGAGAGGAATTGAGACTTGTCCGTGATGTCCCTGCGTGCGTTACTGGAGTTGTGTCTCCGTTCTGGGAGAGGGAAGCTAGTGCTCCTTCCTGGAGGAGAGACGGAAAGGGAGGGGGAGGGAAGGTTGGCGGGGGTGGGAGGGGGAGAGAGACTGGAAAGGCATGGTGGTACAGGAGGAGGGGCGGTGGGGAGGGGAGAGGGGCGGAAGGGAGGGGAGGGGAGGGGAGTCAGGTATGCCTTCCCACGCGCTGTCACCCGCCCGGAACAGACCCCTCTACCCGATTCCAACCCTTCTCACCTGCCAGGCCTTCTAGCCCCACGTCCCCTCCCCCCCCTCCTCCCTCTCTCTCTCTCTCTTACCCCTTTCTCTACCACGTAGCCCGTCTCTTGTACCCCCCTCCTCCCCTCCCTCCACTGCGCCTCCTCACCTTTGCCACCGCCACCCCCTCACCTCTGACCTCGGTCTCCCCGTCCGCCCTTCTTCCTCCCCCCCCCCGCACCTCACTCACCCCCGCCCTTCCTCGAACACGCCGGTGGCTCCTCCTCAGAGGCTGAACCCCGGTGTGGAGGGTGTGTCATCACCACCTGCTGTAGCTTGGACTGCCCCCGCGCCTCGCAGCCACAGCCGAGGGGCGCGCGAGCATTCCAGGCCTGGCTGAGGATGTCCTTCACCTTCCACGAAGGCCTCCCGCCCATTGCGCCACGCCGTCACCGTCCGACATCATCCCTCAGGAGCGCTGCTCTCCTGCACGTAGCGCATGGAAGCCAAACGTCACCCCGTCTGTACACGGAAGAACAGGTGTTAGATGTAGCCTATATACGTACACATGCACAAGGGATCTGAGTATAAACCACTGGTGCAGGAAAGTGAATCATTTCTTTAGTGGATCTACAGCTACTTGACTGCTTCCTACATACATCGTGTGCCCTTTACCTGTCAGTTGTCGGTAGGAAATGTACTGTACATCCAAACCAACGTAGATGGTCAGGGATGTTTACGTAGTTCCTGTGATTCTCTCTCTCTCTCTCTCTCTCTCTCTCTCTCTCTCTCTCTCTCTCTCTCTCTCTCTCTCTCTCTCCCATCAAAAGCTAATGTCCGGGATCTGTCCAACACGTCCCCACACATCAGCTTCTGGTCGCTGTATTTACTTAATCCCTTTGGATTACTACCAGACGCGGTGGGTGAGATCGCTCACCCTACATTTATCACCTGGGGGAACCCTCCAGTCCGAAGACGGACCCTGAAATTATTCCTCAGCCCGTCCGTCCGTACGTCCGTACGTACGTGGCCAGGTCCTTTAGTTTCTCATCCCTTGCTTGGCCCGGACGTGATGGAGTTTGACGCAACCTGATGGAGTTGATTATTCCATTCGTCCTCACTCTAGGTGTCGAGATGGAAGTGGCTCTGAGTAGATGGAGTCTGTCTGTCTGTCTGTCTGTCTGTCGTGTTGTCTTGGTCGTGACTGTTATAATATGCTGAGGTTGTTTGTCTTCCTCATGCTGAGGCTACTTCCCCTCCCACATGCTGAGGCTACCTCCTCCAGCAGGGACACCTCGAGGGAGAGAGAGCGTGTCTGACGCCCTGATGTAGCTTTCGACGTAGGGTGCAGGGAGTGTTGGGCAAGCCCTCTGTGTGTGTGTGTGTGTGTGTGTTTAGCTGCGGTGGCCTGGCAGGGGCTGTACACCACCTGGCTTGTATGTCTGTGGTGGAGATATCCATTGGTTTGGCTTCGGCTGTATACTGCCTATATATCTGTGGCGGGGGATGGGGGCGGGGGTATCCATTGGTTTAGCTGCGGCAGTGTTTTTTTTTTTTTTTTTTACTGCCAGGCAGTCGTCATTTGGAGTGCGCGAGGCGTAAGGCTTTATGTCTGTAGCCAGGGGGCAACAGTGAAGGGGAGAGAGAGAGACAGAGAGACAGAGAGATCTGGCTGGCTCTCGAGTATTAGCTGGCTTTATTGCTGTCATTATTGAGGCTTTATCACTTTTGCCCCCGCGTCTGAGTGTTGCTGTCACCACCATATCCCACAACCGCTGCTATTGTTACTACTACTACTACCACAACTACTACTGCTACTACTACCACCATTATATACTATCGCCATAACATTTACCCGTGCTTACTACTTCTACTGTTATCGCTACTATATACATTTCGGCCCTCCTCCCCCTGTTCCTTGGTCTCCACCCCCCAGTGCGCTCACGTTCTCCCCCCCCCCTGCCCGATAACGCCCTTCACTCTTTACAAATCGCTGGCTCCGGAACATCGCCACCGGTGCAGTGGTGCACCCGTCTCCCATATCACCTCATCTCCGCCAGCTGCCTATCCTCCCCAACCCCCTACCCCCTGCCTAAAGGGGAAGGTGCGTACACATCGTAGCAACCCCAGAGTTCCCCAGGAACATCAGCAAGCACCTTTCCCTCCCCCGTCCCTCCCCCAGGTCCAACCGGTGTCCCCGGTACGTAGCCGGACCATTTTACCGGACGGGCCCCTTAACGCGGGATTGTTATGTTCGGCCCTAAAGTCTCTGATGTAGTGGGCCAGTAATCTCTGGGCGGTGCCGGGGGGCCGGGTGCGACGACTGAGCCTTCGGGGACTTGTGGACCGGACATGGACCGGTCCAGACATGTTGGACTGTCGTTGTACTGGACCGGACCAGACATATTGGACCAGCATCGGACTGGACCAAGGATGGAGTGGGCCAGGACCGGACCGGACCGGACCGGACCGGACCAGAAGGTGGTCTGAACCGACCAAACGTGGAGTGTGTGTGTGTGTGGGGGGGGGAGACCAAATGCAGGAGATTAGCGTGGACTACATCGATTTTGTGGCGAATGGACCAGATGACTGGGATTAGACGCGGAGTTAAGTCGTACTCGGAGATTGGGCTTAGATTGGATAGTAGCATAGTGGGGAGAGAGAGGAGTGATTGGATGTCGATTCACTGCAGCCATGTACGGAGCTGAATATTCGGACTTGTTGTGCATTGGAATGTCATTCGGAACTGGGGTTTTAACTGGACTGAATCTGGGATTAAGATTAACGGGGACTGGGTGTAGGCTAGAGCGAACACGATTGGAAGATTGGGTGTCGTTTTAATGGGGAAGAATGTGAGTACTGTGTATGTGCTGCTCCATGTATGGGAGGACTGGGGTGTAGACTGAATCAGTTGAGGGAGGACTGGGTGTAGACTGAACCAAGAGGAGGGAAATGAGTACTGGGTGTAGACTAGAGCCGAGTGACACAAGGCATGAGTGTAGAACAGAGTGGGTTGCAGATGAAGTAGGTGTGGAGTGAAAGGGGTTTGGGGAATGAAGATTGGGTGTAGAACCAGACCGATTGTGATTAGGAGGATTGGGCAATGGATTGAGTGGGGCGTGGCGATTGGGCCTCGGCCGTAGTAGTATCGGGATTTTTCGCAGATGTGTCTGTCTGTCTGGTTCCTCCACATCGCGTTCCTTGCCGCTCCTGGTATTGCAGGAGATGATCTTTCGAACCATTTGTATGGTCACTGGCCTCCTGCCTGCCTGCCTGCCTGCACGTCGACGCCCCCACGGAAATTGGGGAAACTGTGAACGGAAAATGCAGAGAGAGAGAGAGAGAGAGAGACGGTAACTGACAGAGGGTGACAGAGAGACATCCGGAGACAGAGAGACACAGCTAAAGTTAGAGGCAAAGCAAGAGCTTGAGACAGACAGAGACTGACAGGCAGACGGGCAGACGGACGACAGTATTCGTCTGTCTGTTTGTGGCTGCTGGTTTAAAGCCGGTGTGGTCCACCAGACTGCTTTACGGCGGTGGCGGTGCGCGGTGGTCACTTACCGGCGTCGCGGACGGACGGAGTCAGGGTTCGTTGTCTCGGAGGAAGCAGCGGAAGACGGACGGATCCTCATCACGACCCATCTCTCTCTCTCTCTCTCTCTCTCTCTCTCTCTCTCTCTCTCTCCGTAACGACCCCGTTTACCATCAGGTTCCATCCCTGTCACCAGGTGTAAGGGTTTACACGACCACAGTACCTCTCCAGGTGTAGGTGTACCGCGACCAGGTGTAGGTGTAACCCGACCAGGTGTAGGGGTACACCTACCAGGTGTACGGGTGCACGGAGATGTTTGTGGTCGATCCTTTTATTGAGGTGTAGGTGGCCAGTGTCCTGGTGGTCAGCTGGTGCAAGTGGCCGGGGGACTGGCGATCAGCTGGTGTATCTGGCCTGGCCGGGGTCCAGCTGGCCAGGGAGAAAGACGTCTGAATTCTGAATTCTAAGATCCTTTATTTGTCTGTGGTCTGTGGTAGGGATGGATGTGGCAGGTGAGGTAGTCTGTGGTGGAGTAGAGAGCTGATGTGTCGTCATTACAGCCAGCCAGCACCAGTCCCTCCCTGATGCCTGCCACACCTCCTCCTCCTCCTCCTCCTCCTCCTCCTACAGGACTGCTGCGCCTCCTCGTCATACACACCCACACCTCCAATGCAGGGAGCCACGACCACACCCCCGCCCGACGCAGCCACATCCCTTGCGGTGACACACCACGACATCAGTCAGACGGGCCAGTGCCACAAAACCACCACGTACCACACCTCATTCGCCACACCTCCACGAGAAGCACACCGAATCAACCACACCAGTGTCACGAACACACACCCAACAGCCACACCTTCCCCTGAGCCACACCTTATCAGCAACAGATTCCTCAGAGCCACACCTCAGATTCAGAAGACGCGAATCCAGTGAAGGAGGGAATGAGTGAAGAAATTAGGGAGGGAATTAGTATAGAATGAGGAAAGGGAACGAGGAAGGGGATTATGGGGAATGAGTAAAAAAATTGATGGAGGCAATGAGGAAGATAATGAAAGGGATGGAGTGAGAAAAATAATGAGAAAGGGGAAGAAGGAGGGAATGAGTAAAGAAATGAGGAAAGGGAATAAGAGGCAATACGTATATAGTCTTTCAGAGGAAATTCAGCGAGACGCGTTAGTACTCTCTCTCTCTCTCTCTCTCTCTCTCTCTCTCTCTCTCTCTCTCTCT
>JAYMFT010278878.1:0-10519 GCA_038088735.1 Panulirus argus | reverse complement strand
ACTACTACTACTACTACTACTACTACTAATAATAATAATAATAATAATAATAATAATAATAATAATAATAATAATAACAATCTTTAAGTTTAAGGATTTTTGATCGAGACTCTACATCAAAGGATGAAATGCCTAAACCATTGCTAGAATAGCTGGTTACATACACGTATTTTCAGACACAAAATTATCAAATCTTTGCTAAAGGTATTATTTTGGTCACCACTGTTCCCTTGATCTGTCTGCGTTTGTCCCTGACACCAAGGCTTGTACCCGTGGAAAGCGTCTGGCTGATGCTTCCCATAGTTTCTCTGTAGAGACCACAAACACGAGAATCGACCGTTATGACAGCTTCTTCCCACGTACAGCGAAACTGGAATTTTCTTCCTTCATTCATTCTTCCCTATTTTTGAGGAGCTCTGAATAATTTCTTCATTCTTTTTGAATTTATGATGTCAAAATTGGAGGCCTCACTTGGATAAACGTCCTTCCAATTTTCACTAGACATTAGTAAGGGTATTCCCTTCAAAATAGTTTCTTCTGTGTTACGTGATATTACCTATCTTATATAATTTTCATTTGCATTAACGTATTAACAATCATATGGTTTAAAAGTAAACGTTATCTATCGTACTAAAACTAATGACTTCATTGTAGTACGTCAAGATCATGAAGAGTAAGAAAATACGTACCAAATTCCTTTCAGAATTTAGGAAATGCAGGTTACATTTAGATAACCTTCGTTTCAGCTCCGAGCAAATCAATTGAATGAGTTACCCATATCAAATATTTTCTTTTTTACGGATGCTATTTTATTTTCTATGATATTTATGGCACACTATATTAAATAGGGATTTCTTGAATTTTGTATGAACAGTTTACAAATATGAAAATTGATCCACTCACTCGTATCTTAAAATGGTCTCGTTATAAGCAATAAAATATCTCCTCTCTTTTCTGGTCTATTCTAACTTCATAGGTAAAAAATAAGGTGAATTGGACTTGTATAACATCCGTTGAAACCCGAGCTGAAGACGTTACCTAAGTTAGTCCTAAGAATATAATTTTCTTTTCTTGGGCTATGGACTCGTTTTCTTTAAAAATATTCCTACGGTAACTTCTCTTAGATGGAAACGATTTTTATTTCAGTGATGCATTTTAAAGTCCTGTTATTCATATGACATTATGAAAAACTACTTGCTTCTTTATCTTTTCCATATATCAAAATGTAACCAATCTGTTACTTGTCAGAGTGGCCTAGAAAATGAACTCGGCCTGAGAAGTCGTGAATATAATTGCTACCGATTGGTATGGCGTTCAGATGCTTTCAAAAGATCTATATTATCCGGTTGCAAATTCTCTACGCGCCCAACTTCCTGCAGTATGGTGTCACGAGCGATCTGTACTATTACAAACTGAGAATTGATGCCATTTTGCCAATATATTGAGAACACAGTATTCACTCTCGCTAGCCATCATCTTCATTGTCATTCACCATCACCTTCACTATCATTCACCATCACGCTCACAATAACTTGCTATCATGTTCGCTGTCACTCACCACGAAGTTCACTGTCACTCACCGTCAGAGTTCATTGTCACCATCAGGCTCGATGTCACTATACTCATGTTCACAAGCCCTCGTGTTCACTACCACTCAGCATCATGTCCACCATCACTCACTATCATATATACTATCACTTATGGACAGGCATGGGTATCATTGGTCTAATTTAGATTGTGAATGAATCAACAGTCTCTCTGTCTCTCACTGTCCTATTTGCAGGGAAAGGGGCCTTGTTCTCTTAGTGAGATTGATGCATCCACGATGGAATCCAACAGCATAATTCAGTTTAATCAATTTTTGACTTCAAAAAGGTATTTCAAAAGACTTAATAAAGAAAGAATGAAAAGGTTTATGGGCGTACTGAATGCGGTCATATGCCCACCAATTTTCAAGTCAATCGGCCCACCACCCAAAACAGAAATTGAAAATACACTGTCAGCGTTCTGTTGATTCTTGGAGAGAAGAGATGTCAACAAGCAACAATGGCAAAAAAACAATAAGCCATTCCTCCCACGAGGGAAGAAACATTATCTAAATTGTGGAGGCGAATTAAGGTAGGTAGTCTAGAGTTGCAGATTAACATCGCACTCCCGAGTGACAATTGAAAATGTGAGAGGAACACGTCTTGTCATGGCGGAGGCAAATGGATCTAGTCCTGGAACTCAGGTCAGAGGCGTCGGTTTAATCTTGATATGCAGGTCAGATCTTAAGAGCCCCGACTCTGATGATAGGAGTTGTCAATCACACGTCCATGATGTGTGTGCAAGTTCCGATAATGCGAGCTAACCGGGCGACTCTGTGTCATAGAAAATAATGAGAGATTTTGGCCAATAAGAAAGGGGAGTATGGCCTTACCGTACTAGGAATGAGTTGCTTTATGAGGTCCTCATTTTCCCATTTATTCTCCCTCAAGTCCCGAGACCAGAGGCGAAGTTTTAACTACAAGGGCCGTGACTCAGTCCGCGATTCATCACGGCGGATGATATGAGTGATGATCCATCACCGTCCTGATATTTGCTGAAGGTCAACAAAAGCGGGAATCATCACGCATACGGCAACATCCTCTTCAACCCCCCCCCCCAGCTCCCCACAACACCCTCCCCCCATTTCTACTTCCCCCCCCTCCCCCCACACCCCCAACGACCATCGTCCAAACGTTAAGCTCATTGAATCTATCACTGGCCACCACTCGCTTACTCCCCGCGCGCCTTTAAATATACGAAATTCCCACTCGTCCATGACATTTTTCCCTCACC
Organism: Panulirus argus; assembly: GCA_038088735.1. NCBI lineage: Eukaryota > Metazoa > Arthropoda > Malacostraca > Decapoda > Palinuridae > Panulirus > Panulirus argus. The sequence continues at coordinate 7,699 of JAYMFT010278878.1, read as the reverse complement.
TGGACACTTGACTCGCTGAGCCGACCACGCAGTGATGACTTAGCCAAGCATTTAGCCCATTAGGACGCTGGGGGGGGACGTAAGTATACGAAGATCGAGAGCCATGGCGGGGAGTGCTCATTCATTGCCGGGTTGGGCCGTATTAGCGCGCCAAATAAGCGCCGGACGCCGATCCTATCTGGCCCCACGTGGGCGGAGTTTATGGCCGGGACCAGAGAGCCAGTGCGAAGCAGCGATTGTTTGCCCAAATACCCTGGCGTGGGAGGCCCCGAGGGAGAGGCAGCCAAGGGAGAGAAAGTTCAAGGGGGAGGGAGGGGGAACTAGAGGAGGAGGGAGGATGATGGGACAGGGAGGACGTATTGAGAGAGAGAGAGAGAGAGAGGGAGAGAGAAACAATGAAAGAATGAAGGAAGCATGAGAAATATATGTGAGGAATTTAAAGAATACAAAACGTATAGATAAAGACAAAAGGAAATACAGGAAAGTCTTACTGAAAATGGCTGAAAAAAAAGAAAGATACAAAGGAATCATATGCAAATAACAGTAAATAGAAAAAAAAATAGCTGGATGAAATAAGAATGAGAATAAAGAAAATGCTGAGAAAGAATGAGAGAAGTATGAGAAATAAGATGACAGGAATCAAAGGAGAAAAATGAGTTTAAAATGCTCATTATTTTCCCGATATACTTTCAACTATTGTTTCTCGTGGAGACGTGACACAGCGTGATATTAGAGATGTTAGTGGACAAAGTATTATCTAAAACGTACATCCGATAAAATACTTAGTTTGTGTACTTTGTGCACCTAGACACACGCAATTTGGCTCGTGGGTTTCTAGATACATAAACAAGAAACACTCTCATGGACTTCTTTACCCTGTTCCCTCCACCTCCCTTTCCTTCCACTCCTGAGGCAGGAGGAGGAGGACAATGCTGTCATTAGGAACAGCATATTGTGACTACTGCAACCTCACCGCTGACAGTGACGAGGCTGCTGCTGACACTGGCCCTAAGAGGAGACAGAGAGAGAGCACTCGGGAGGGACAGATAACAGGATACCTGATGGTCCATGACGAGGTTATCTGTGTTTATAACCTTATTAGTGTCAGAAACAGGACAATAAAGCAGAGGATATATATATATCTTTACTAGGCAGCTTATCAAAGTTGAGTATAGGTAACGGACACTGGAAACATTATACTAATGTCTTGGTGCCCTGTGCATCATCATACTAGTATTGTACACATGTACACACACACACACACACACACACACCATACTACATACTCGTATGTTGGTGAAGAACCTAGATCTTCAGGCAGGGGTAAAGGAGAGATTCCTTCAGTGGACAGCAGTAGATTATTTTAGTGGAAGCGAACTCACGTCAGAGAGGCAGTCCCGAAATAGGTTGGGGTTTACCAGAAGCGTGCCCCAGGGCTCGGTTCAGAGACCACTCCACTTCCCTTCTTGTTTTATGTAAATTACTGGCCGGAAGGGTTGGGCTCCTGCCTGAATATGTTTGAGGATGATGCCAAGGTCACGAGAGAAGTGGAAAGGGAGGAGGATTGCATCAGCTTACAAGGGGACTTAGACAAACTCCATAATCATTTTGCTACGTGGCAGATGACACTGTACCCGAATAAATGGAATGTGATAAGGTTGGGAGAATTGTGAAAAGAAGGCCTCAGTATGAATACCATACAGCAGTAAATAAGCTTTAAGAATAATAAAGGAGATGACAATTACTAGATTTGCTTAAAAGTACTTAGATACAAATATATTCCGCAAGCTGTTCACATTGTATATTAGGCCAAAACTAGATTAATGCTTCTTAGGTTTGGTTACCTCCCTCAAAGATGCATAAAGAACTGATAGAGAAGGTCCAGAGGAGGTCAGTAAAGATTGTACCGGAATTAGGAGAGCTGAGTTACAGCGGGAGGTTAAAAGCCATCAGTCTGTCCACCAGGGAAGAGAGAAGAGTAAGAGGAGACTCAACCTCAACTTTTAGGTTTCTATTCTAGTTTAAAGACGTCATTAGTGGACACTCTTTCGACAGGTACTGAGATGACAGAGGAACCAGAAGCCATTATAGAGGGACCAGAAGCCATAAACAAGAAACTAACATAAAATGAATAAAGCGTGTGAGGACACCGTGAATCCTGACAGCACACAAAGGAGTTCAAAAAGTTGTATTATGGTAGAAAGCGTTCGAGAGTCGGAACCCCATGAGAACTCCCTCCACGTACAGCACAAATAGGTAATTACAAATAGGTAATTAAATACACACACACATGTAGATTTAGGGCCAAGAAACAATCAACTGTTAACATAACTAACTTTCTTATCATATCATCTGTATCCCAATTACCTCAGGTGCTGGGCCCGCCTACCTGTTATCTTTCACTTAGCTTCCAGGTTCCATATCCAGCATTTCCGCCCCTTCCAGACCTCTATAGACCTGCTCAACCCTTCCAAACCCCTGCCCTGATATCCTCGACCCTACCTAACCCTCCCCCAACCCTCTTCAACACCTTTTTCAACCCTCCTCGACCGTTATAAACCACGGCCAGCTCTCCCCATTCCCCGCAAACCTCTCTCCCCAACCCACTGCAGCCTATCTTCAGCCATTCCCATTCCTCCCTGGCCGTTACGCATACCCTTCCCTACTTCCTGTAAATCATATAAGAACAAGAAGACCCAATGGCTCAATTTTGACCCCCCAAATAACACAGGTCTCGCGACCTAAGGAGCCCAGACACCGATTTTCTTACAGCCCCAAGATTATGGATGGTAAGAGATTGGCTGATCTTCATACGAAAGGCATTTTCCTGGAAGCAGGTAACGCTGGTGGCGAGGAGTTGTAGCCTCCAGTTGCGGAAGACGAGATTTTTGGTTCTACCACAAGGTAGTGCTGACAGATGTGGCGCAGTCCATGTAGCAGGGGAGGTTTTATCTTCGTTGCCTTCCTGTGGTACAAGGAGTGCCAGTCTGCGTTAGATATATATTCGTGTAGAGAGAGAGATATAGAGAGGCATAGGAAATAGATATGTGAATAAACTAATCAGCTAGATTTTGCTTTGGTTATCTTCTTGTGGCCGAAGACAGTGCCTATAGCGCTAAAGATATAGAAAGAAAGATAGATAGGCAAGGAAATAGATTGATATAAGCTATTCAACTAAATGAATTAACAAAGAGACAGACGGCAATACACGGATATAGACTGTTTTCATATAAAAGCTTCTACTATCGCAATCAGCTTCAATAGGACCCAGCGGACTGATGAGGTCTGCATTCCTTTGCAATCACTTTTATAGACACATGGACTGACATAGACACATAGACTGATAGAAAGATAGATTAGAGAAACTAAGACACGGAAGGAAGCTACTTAAAAAGGCGTATAGGGATAGAAATGTAGACACATTCTCATTAAGCATTGGGAAGCCTCTCCCATGTTATTAGGTCGATTGGCTTGACCGGATTAATCTACATATTGATATTCTTTCTGTATCTGAGGTCTGGGAGTGAGCAGTCACCTTCTCAATGTTCGAAGCCTCACTCGACGCAAGTGTCGGATTGTCTCAGCCCCAGAACTGGTTCTCCATATGGACGAATTTCCACAGGGAGGTAAAAAAAAGAAAAGAAATGTATAGACGGAGCCTTGGGGTCACTTCACGTTAATTAATTCAGCAAATATCATAAAGATAACTTGATGTGTTCTGAGGAAGATCGCTCCCCCCCTCTCTCTCTCTCTCTCTCTCTCTCTCTGAAACACACACACGACACAACTTAGAGCAAGCAAAGGCCACAACTTAAAAACTAAGCAAGAAACTTATTAAAAGCGATGTAAAGATGTCAGTTTCTGTTACAAGTGGTGTGGATGAACAGAATAAAAACTGAATGAAGAAAATGTGAACAGGGACTTTACACAGAAGTCCAAAAAGTTCCATGATAGTGGATAGAGAGTTCAAGAGATGAGGCTCCCACGAGTGTAGAACTCCCTCCCCCGTACCGTACAAATAGGTAATCACACACACACACACACACACACACACACACACACACACACACACGAATATTCATGAAAAAGGATAACTAAATTAAAACTGTTATTGTAGCGAAGGTCGTGTGTGTGTGCGTGTGTGTGTGTGTGTGCGTGTGCTGGCCATGCACCCAAAACCTACAGCCATTGATAAAACCGCAATATTATACAGATATATTCCTTCGCCACTCACCCAATCCACCCATATAGTAAAGAAAGTCCCGAGTAACTCCCCTTTAACACTTGGTAATCAGCAGTCGGTATAATTACTTCTGTCTATATTAGTTTTCCCTCGGTGAGGGGCTGCCTTAGAAGGCGAGGTCATCTTATCGTTAATGAAAACCGCTCTGGATGCCCCGAGAGAGAGAGAGAGAGAGAGAGAGAGAGAGGGAGAGAGAGAGAGAGAGAGAAGGAGAGAGAGAAGGAGAGAGAGAAGGAGAGGATCGAAGCCTGAGTCGAAACGGTTCAGATTCCCTATTAAGATCCCAGTTAGATGCTCCCCTCTGCCTGGGGCGAAGGTGGTGGCTCCGAAAAAGGCCCCTGCCACCTATTGGTTTCTCGGCCTTATGTTGACGGAGAGGGTGATGCGGAAGTCGGTCCCTGGTGAGATTGGTCGCCGGTGAGATGGGTCGTTGGTGAGGTGGATCGTCGATAATGTGGGTCGTTGGTGAGGTGGGTCTATCTGGCGAGCTGGCTCGCCTTCTCGTGGCTACACAGCGAGTGAAAAGGTACCTTCGGTGAGGCTATGTCATCGTCGCAATAGTCTCGAGGAAGAATCCCGTGCACGGGATAGAAGGAATTGGAACGTTGTGGTATACAGGGATTGACGTACTGTCAGTGGAATGAACCAGGGCGTGTGAAATGACTGGGTTTGGTTGTGGATAGGGAGGGGGGGGGCCTGTCGTTTCGGTGCATTGCACATGACAGCTAAGGAATGGATGTGAGCGGATGCGGCCTTTCTTCGTCTGCTCCTGGCGCCACCTCGCCAACGCTGATAACGGCGATCAAATATGAAGGAAGATAATGAACATATATATATGTGTGTGTGTGTGTGTGTGTGTGTGTGTGTTTCAATAGCTTTCATCCCTTCCTCCGACAAGAAAGCGATCCAACTCGTCTCCACAGTCCATTGTGGTCGTATGCAGAGGATCAAACTCCCTAGAGTTTTGTGTACGTCTGAGGTCTCTCTCTGTTCCTGGCACGTCTTTACACAATATATCATCATACAACAACTGTATTATCTACGCTCTCATACAGGTGTATTACTTGCACTCTCATACACCTGTATTATCTACACTCACATACGTTGGTAGTACCTACATTCTCATAAAACTGTATTATTTACGCTCTCATACAACTGTATCATATACGGTTTCATATAACTGTATCATCTACGATCTCATACAGCTGTATCACCTACAGTCTGATATAACTGCATTATCTTCTCTCATACAGCTACATTACCCCCATATTATTGTATTATCTAACATCTCATACAACTTTATTATCTACACTCATACAATTGTATTCCCTCATACTATATTCAAGACCATTCCTTAAAATCTTCCTTTATTATTTAGTTATCCATAAACGACCAGCTATAATTTATTCAAATAGGAATGACAAAATAGGTACATCCCTGATTCTTTTAAGTTGATATCATGTCAGTCCCTTGTGTCTATGTTCCAGTGATCCACACGACTGTTGGGTCAGCAATATGTCTGGAGATCCCTTCACGCGAGGAATATAAATTCGCTTTCGGCGCAACACGTAAATTGTGTCGTGAGAGACGTCCGATTTAACGGATAAATTATTATTTTCTTGGGCAATTTATTCGTGGCTGTGGAGACGAAGATGACGTAGCCAGACTTAGCCCGCCTATAATATATGACATGTCGTATGGTGTGACCTGTCAACGATGTATAAAAGAGTTTATATTGTATAGGATGTATTTCCATTGGGGGGGGGGGGGTGTTGGGAAATTTTCTGATTTTATATTTATATATACACTCATTTTTTTCTTTCCTGACTTTTATTCTTCAGAATGAGATTCATTTCTCTTACATTACCGTCGGAGTTTTCGAAAAAGGTAGGAATGCAGCAGTTATGTGTCATCTTGCGTCTCTTCTATGACATATATAGCATTTCTATATATCACCGGCATAGGCATAATTTGCGTCAACAGATACTGTGCCTGGGATATATGGGTTTTATATTTCACAAGTACATTATCCATAAACTTCAAATATCATTTTTATGAACGATATATATATATACACGACCCTGACTAACATACTGGCAGTTATATGTCTATAGTTTTTTATATGCTATATAGTATGAGATACACTCAAGATGTATGAGCCCCCTTAGGCAATGAGAATACTCTTGTGTTTAATGTAACTTAGTTAACATTGCAAGCAATATGGAATTACTAATTATAATGACTTTCATTCACACAGCTGCTATCACTTCATAGAAATCATCGGACCAGCGTCACCATTTGGCCTCAATATGTATCTTTATGTTGTAAACAGATGCTTTGCCATGATGATTATAATCTTAAAGATAATGATGATGATATTGATAAAGGTGTTTACAAACGTATCCCTTTGGGTAAAGATAATTATAATTATGGCAATAATACAGATGCTGAAGCTAACAATGGTAATGATAATCGTAATGATTATAGTGATAACAACAACTGTTGGCCAACAGGGGAAGGGTGCACTTGGCCAGCATGGGAAGTGTACACTTGGCCAGCAGGGGAAGTGTACTTTTGGCCAGCAGGGGAAGTGTACACTTGGCCGGCAGGGGAAGTGTACACTTGGCCAGCAGGGGAAGTGTACACTTGGCCAGCAGGGGAAGTGTACACTTGGGCAGCAGGGAAAGTGTACACTTGGCCAGCATGGGAAGTGTACACCTGGGCAGCAGGGGAAGTGTACTTTTGGCCAGCAGGGGAAGTGTACACTTGGCCCGCAGGGGAAGTGTACACTTGGCCAGCAGGGGAAGTGTACACTTGGCCAGCAGGGGAAGTGTACACTTGGCCAACAGAGGAAGTGTACACTTGGCCAACAGGGAAAGTGTACACTTGGCCAGCAGGGGAAGTGTACACTTGGCCAGCAGGGGAAGTGAACACTTGGCCAACAGGGGAAGTGTACACTTGGCCAGCAGGGGAAGTGTACACTTGGCCAGCAGGGGAAGTGAACACTTGGCCAGCAGGGGAAGTGTACATCTGATAGTAAGAGAAGTCTTTTTGTGGAAAGATCGTCCACCTCTCACAGTCCTTTAGAGCCAGAGCTCACCAGCCTTGAAGAAAATTCCCTCAAGCTGATTAAGCTGACAGCTTAACTGCGTCCAAATTTGTCAAAAGCTTAAGCATAACGGTGGCTCACCTGCTCCATCCCATCCCATCTCTCTCTCTCTCTCTCCCCTTAGACAGGGAACAAGCAAAAGGCGTGTAAGATTACAGCTTGTATTCTCTGCAAATTATACAGTTAAAGTGTCTCGGTTTGTGGCGCCTCGGGGGGTCGACTCCTGTTGTTTGTTCGGCTTCCTTCGACACCTGGGAAAGCGAAGGGGTGAGGAAAAGGTGGGGTTATCTCTCTCTCTCTCTCTCTCTCTCTCTCTCTCTCTCTCTCTCTCTCTCTCTCTCTCTCTC
>JAYMFT010278866.1:0-24072 GCA_038088735.1 Panulirus argus | reverse complement strand
CCCAGATTCTTCACATGCCCTGGTTAAGTCCACTGACAGCACGTCGCCCCCGGTATACCACATCGTTCCATTTCACTCTATTCCAGGCACAGCTTTCACCCTCCTACTGATAATAGCTGTCCTAAAGGGTTGTGTGTTTTGGAGTTATTATAATGTCGGTGTGAGAAAAAACATTTTCATAACATTACCAGCATCTTGTCACATAATTTTTCTGTAGGTAATGTTTTTGTGTTCAATCTCAATCAACAAAATTGGAATTTTCAAACGACTTTTAACAATACATGTGTAATTGGCAAAAACTATACTGGGATGTGATAGGGAGGCTTTACAGTATCTAAACACTGGATGATTAATGACATGTTCCACTGATTATCCAGTATTACTGGGACAGATATTGATAACAAATTCCTTAACTACAAAACTAACTCACCTGAGTTCGTGCATTCCAATGCCAAAGAAGGACTGTGCAGTCATGGGAACCGGAAGCTACATAGCAGTCGCTAGTTATGTTACATTCACTTCGGCTCAAGCAGGTAACCACACCATAATGTCCAAACACTATCTGCACAATCTTAGCTGTTGAGAAAATTTGAGAAAATTGTTGAAGAGGGTTAAAATGTTTAAGAGAGTTAAGACTGATTGAAGTATACTTAATACCAATCATCATTTCAATTTTGGGAACAGTGAATAATTTGTTCTCTATTCAGCTTTTGTATAGTATAATAAAAAGTCAGATTTTATGAATTTTCAAACATATGGATGGTTACTCCAAAAGACATGCCGTATAAATCTAATTTTCAGATCTAATTTTCTGCAGAGAGAAAATTATGATCCAATCTCATCTTGGAAAAAAGAAAAAAAGCAATCAAATCTTCCTCCTCAACATTCTATAAAATTTTCATCCACCCTAGCAATCAATTAAGTCCACCACAGCCATCCCCAAAACACAAGGTAAGTGTGGATGGTAGGGGAAAGCTCTCTTGGTGACAAAGCACACTTTCCCCTGTTAATTTGTACTTCATTATTTCATAGCTTGGCTTAGGTCAACTAAGTCCAATGATTACGAGCAAATGGGAAAAATATCTATAACTGTGAATTAAGAAAAACTTTTTTTTTATTCCAAATAAACAAAATATATGAAAATTTAATTTTTTTTTTGAAGACATTTTATAAATAACTAAAACATAAGTTTTGGAATATTCTGAATAACTGAAAAATAAAGTATATAATTGTAATTTTGGTCAATTTATAACTTTCAGTAATTTGTAAGGGCCAGAGCTCCAAGCATTTTGAATTAATGGGGCTCCAGCATAACTTCTACAGTCTGTAAAAAACCTTGTCCCCATCTCATATATTTTCAAAGGTGATGTCACACTTACATTAAATTTAGTACTCTATCAACTCTCCTTTGGCCTTGATTATCATCTGGAGATGTATGAGCACGGAATTGGCAAGGTTCCTGAAGTATTCTAGGGCCATCTTTTGGGTCCATAGGGTCTTGATCTCCTGAATGAGTCGAGGCACTGATGAGGAATTGCATGAAGCTGCTGCCTGATCTTGCATTCTGAGTGCCCAGTGTGCCTAGAAGTCTCATGTGTGCCCACATGTTCTTGCCTCCAGGTGAGAATTTGGGCTTTCTCCTCTTCAGAAGGGTAAGAATCAACCATCTTGAAGCACAGGTTGAAAAAATAAAGTGTCCAGAAGTGCAATTCCCATAATGAAGCAGCAATCACGAAGAGTTAAGAAAGAACATCATTTCCTCATGATAGCCTGAGGCACACTGAGGCAGGTTGTTTATGCTCACTCACATGTACGATGATTTCTTCCTTAGAGCATCATATGCTTGTCCCCACAATAAACCTTAGCCATGTATTGCCTTTGAAAATATATAGGGGGTGGAAAATGTTTTTTACAGACACTGTTTGTCAACCTAGGAAGGACAGTTGACAGGAAGGACAGTTGACCCTAGAGAAGCCTGCATTTGTCTGAAACAAGCTGAATTGTATGTGGAACTATGACATCATCATACACAATTCACCACTGAAACATTTAAACATTCATGGCCATAACATTACATTAAAAATAAAGACGAGTACATATGTTGGTTACAGACATACCCATCTGAAGCATATAGCTTTTCTGGCAAACTTTAACTTATAGAAAAAGAAATTTTCATAATTTTATCAGTCTGAACAAAGGGTTTATTTCTGTATGATATGCGAAGACCCATAATACTGGAATTCGGATGTATTAGATTGAAATACAGTTGTTTCTAGTTACACTGTAAAATAAGGAATCATAAAATATTAAAATGTACAGAAAACAGCTATGAGAAATGAAAATTCAACAATAATAAATAACCTCACTTTTGCAACCCATGGAATTTTGCACAGGCGAAAATGTATGATGATTTTGCAAAATCCTAGCCGGGTAAATGTAAAAAAAAAACAGCATATCCTCTATAAAAATTTCCCTTGATCTACCAGAAAAAAAAATAATGTACAAAGGACATTAATCAAAATGCCTCAAACACATTTAATTACCTATAGTAAAGTATGTTCTGCACTTGTAAAGATGCATCTCAAATATTTTCAGCTTACCTATTCTCTTTAAAACTTCAGTATACCATCAGCATTCCCAATTTCTATACTCATCCACTACTTTGACACTATAAAAGAACTTTTTACATTTTCCTTAGCAATCTTGGTTTCCCTATCTTTGTATTTCAAAAACACCTGTTCACAGTAAACACTGTCAAACTAATTAAAAAATCTGAAGTTTCTAATGAAGTCCCCCTCTTATTCTTCTCTCTTTTTGTGAAAGAAAAATTTATGGCCTCTAAACTCTCCCTGTAACTTGGTTATGTTATTTTAGATGCTATCTTAAGTCACCTTCCACTGGACCTTCTTAAATTGTCACGTCTTTGTGCTTCTTTAGGTTGATGGGACCTGACCAGAGAAGCATAATCTAATGACTTAGAGAATATCTCATCCAAATACTTAAGCAATTCTTAATATTTGCCAATAGAGGGCTGTCTCCTTAAAAATTCCTCTGTGATGTCCTCCTGAAAGGTTAGGTACATGTAATTCCCAAGACTCTTTCAGATACAAATTCCTGTAGCCTGTTTCCTTTTTGATTAAATCAATTTCAAAATCTTCTCTCACTGTGCCCTATCTTCAGGGTGAATTTCGAATTTCACCATCCATGTATAAGACCAACTCTGGAGCTTGTCTATGTCATTTTGCAATTGATGCAATCCTCTTCATTCCTACTTGTGGATTGGGGCAGGACCTTTGAGAGGGGGTGCAGGGGGTCCAAAAGGGGGCCCAGGAATTTCCTGGTATCTCAGAAAATGCAGAAAATTAACAGAGCACTCCATTCCACCCCTCTCTCATCTTCCATACCCTTTTTGGTCTTACAGCTCATGGCAAAAAAACCGTAGTGGATAAAAACAGGATGAATAATGGAGAAGGGAAGGGGGGCCCAAAAGAAACTTTGTAATCCCAATATAATTCCTCTCAGGGGCCCTGGATAGGGGTCAGTTGTTTTGGTTCATTACACATGGTAGCTAGAGATTGGAAGTGAGTGAATGAGGCATTTTTCTTTTTACGTTGCTGGTGTTACCTCACTAATGCAAAAAAAAAAAAAAAAAAAAGCATCATCTACTAATATATTCAGATATGTCAATTTCTTCTAGCTGGTTATTTTTATAGATCTAGAAGAAAAATGGTTCCATGACCAAGCCTTGCAGTAGGCCACTGGTGACCTCAGCCCATTTCTAAATCTAAAAGGCCCCCTTAACATGCATCCAGAATGAAAATTTTCTGTCCATTTAGGGAGACTCCCTTTTACAACTGCCTGAAAAATCCAGCTTCTTCACTAACTATGTGATACAGAGTCAAACTCCTTTTGACAGTCCAGGAGCACACATCACCCAACTAACTCTTTTTTTCTTAAATGGAGCTCACACTGTCATAGAAGTCTAGGAGATTTTTTGCACACAATCTCCTTTTCCTGAAACCATATTGTCCCTTACTCTGGCTATTTCTCCTGTGTACATTATCACCCATTTGCTTTCAGATTATTTTTCAAGTTGTTTCTAGACACAACTCATCAAAGATACTGGTGTGCAGTTGCCTTCCTTTTTAGAAAAGACACAAGCAGATGACTGAAAGGTCTTGATCCACATAAAGCACGAGGCCATAACAAAATTCCACACTATGTACTCAGGGCATCTGCAATAATACTTACAGGAAGAGGGTTTAGTGCCAAAGGTGTGGAAGAGAGTGAAATGTATGCTTTGGTGTCAGGGCAGCTGATATGATGGCAAAATCTCCCAACATGTGTTCATTTAAAGGACATGCAGAAAAGATATATCAATGGGAATAGTACAACTTCTTTCATAGTCCAGTTTCATGGGTGATGAAGGCTAAATGATATATCATTAGACAATGTACTAAAATTACCCTATACAATGATATAAAAGGAATATATTCTTCAAGGTGTGTGATGTGATTACAAACCTGTTTCAGTGGAGAACACACGAAAACTGTTGTCCCAGAAGCCACATGCAATTATGAAGCGAGAGTCTACGGTGGTCACAAAGCAGTTGCTCCTCATCCGAACCTTCTGACTGAAGTTGTCACCAAGGTGACGTTTCTGCTGCTGGCTACTGCTGTTACCCGAGGCAGCTTGTTCTGATGATTCGGTAAAATAATATGATTTGTTTGGTCAGTATAATAACTACTTTTGTTTTACGAACAATGCTAACACTAACTTCACACCATTATGATACAAGAAGTGAATAGGCATTATGTCTTACGTAGGACGGGATCCATGGACAGAGGCAAGAGAGTGGACGGTGACTGGCTACCTTCAGCATAACTGGGACTCTGTACATTGACTGCAAGACAATTTAGGTAATTCTTATAACATTCAGAAATATATGTGAATATACAGCATTATATAGCTCCACACTTATGTATTGAAACTTGAGATTCAAAGATCATTATCATTACTTGTTCATCTAAACAAAATAATACTTTCTTTATACTAAATGAAACTAAAAATGAATGAATGAGCTGATAGGAAGTATAAACTTGATTCATAATTGGAAAAGAAAAAGATAACATAGATGAAAACTAAATAAAACAAAACTAAGTTTCTAAAACCTATTAAATGAATGAATGATAAGGGCTGTAATTAAAGTCAGTATATCACTTTATTACATACAAGTACCTGAGTAATTAGTATTCCATCGGTTGACAGCAAAATGATGATTATTTGTAAGCGTAACAACAGATGGAAGAGGCAGCTGGGGATAGGTATTAGCCGAAATATGGCAGATAGGAGAGTTGCTCACAAACTTCATCACCATACAAACGTCCTCACATACACCAGAAAACATCAGTGGTGACTGCAAAATGAATTAGAATGAATTAGTAAATTAACAATTTCCAAAAACACAAAACAGAAGAAACACCCAGGCAAGGATTTGTCTTTGAAGGCTCAAGATTGTGTGTGTGTGTGTGTGTGTGTGTGTGTGGACATGACAAGGACAAAAAGAAGGGTGTTACAATCAATGCGTAAAATCTGATGTTTTAGCTCTGAGTGAAATGAAGATGAGGGGGAAGCATGTAGAAAGGTTTTGGAATGCTCTGGGTGTACAATTCAGGTTTGTGATAGACAAAGATCAAAAAAAGGTGGCAGTGCTTTTCAAAGAGGAAAATTGTGGGTGTGTGTTAGAGGAAGGAAGCAAGTTTAAGACTAATGTGGGTTAGAGGGAAAGTAGGCTGTGGGGTGGGTGAATATTAGTGCTTATGTATCTGGTAATGAAAGACTGAATAAAAAAGGAATGGTTTCTGGGAGGAGCTGAGGGAGTCCTTTGGCAATTTTGATGTGTGTGATTTACATGGTGAGTCTAGCTGACCTACAAAGGATGGCAGATGTAGGTTGTTTGGGTCAGGGATGACTGTGAAGTGAGGGAGTCATTTAAAGTGGTTTGGTGAAGAAAGAAGAGGTGATGAGTCTTGCTGGAGTGGATAGTACTGCAAGTGAATTTCTCAAGAAAAGGGGTGACTGTGTTATTGATAGGTTAAGTTAGGATTTCCAATATATGTATGGATCATGTTGAGGTGCCTGAGGATTGACGGAATGCATGTATGTATAGTGTCACTGCATAAAGGCAAGGGGGACAAAGGTGAATATCTGAACTACATAAGTATCAGTGTGTTGATGTACCTGGTAAGTAGTGTAGGAGTGTGGTGATTAGGAGAGTGAATGCATGTACAAGGAGCATCACACTAGGTAGAAACAATGTGGTTTCAAGAGTGGAAGAGGATGCGTGGATCAGGTATTTGTTTTAAGGAATGTGAAAAAACTTAAGAGAAACAAAAGGCTTTGTATGTAGCATTTATGGATCTGGAGAAAGCAAATGGTACATTTGATAAAGATGCCTAGTAGAAGGTCTTATGAATATATGGCATAGGAGGGAAGCTACTGGAAACAGTGAGAAGATTTTATCGAGTGAAAGGTGTGTGTGCGAGTAGGTAGAAAAGTAGGTGCAGGTTTCCAGGTGAAGGTGGGTCTGCGGAATAGGTGTGAGATGTCACCATGGCTGTTTATTTTGTTTATGGATGGGGTGGTGGGGGAGGTATATGAAAGGGTCATGAAGAGAGGGGTGAGTATGCAGTCTGTAGGTGGTGAAGGGGCCCGGAAAGTGAGTCGGTTGTTGTTTGCTGATGACACAGCACTAGTGGCAGATTCATGTGAAAAACTGCAGAATATGGTGTCTGAGTTTGAGGGAATGTATGAGAGGAGGAAGTTGAGAGTAAACGTGAATAAAAGCAAAGTTAATAAGTTTAACAGTGCTAGGGGACAGATTAGTTGGGGTGTGAGTCTAAATTGAGAAAATCTGGAAAAAATGGTGTTTTGGATACCTGGGAGTGGACATGTAAGTAAATGGAACTCTGGAAGTGGAATTGAACCGTAGGGTGGGTGAGGGGGTGATGGTTCTGGGAGCACTGAAGAACATGTGGTAAGAGAGATCATGTATCTGGGAGGGCAAAAATGGGTATGTTTGAAGGTATAAGAGTCCCAGTATTATTATATGGATACAAGGCAAGGAGGGTTGGTTTGTTGAAAATGAAATGTCTGAGGTCAATATGTGGTGTAAGGTGGTTTGAATGAGTACGTAATGAACGGGTAAAAGACACACAAGGTAATAAAAAGTGTGTGGTTGAGAGAGTGAAAGAGGGTGTTCTGAAATGGTGTGAATGTATAAAGAAAATGAGTGAGGAAGTGTTGACAAAGAGGATATATGTGTCAGAAGTGGAGGGAAAATGGAGAATGGAGAGATCAAACTGGAGATGGAAGGATGGGGTGAAAAACATCTTGAGTGATCAGGACCTGAACATGCAGGAGGGTAAAAGGGATGCACATGATTGAGTGTATTGGAAGGATGTGGTATATAGGGGTTGACGTACTGTCAATGGACTGAGCCAGGGCTTGTAAAGTGTCCCAGGTAAACTATGAAAAGGTCTGTGAAGCCTGACTGTGGAAAGGGAGCTGTGGTTTTGGTGCATAACACATGACAGCTAGAGAAAAGATAGCAGATGCAGTATTTCTTTGTCTGTTCCCGGCACTACCTTGCTAACATGGGAAAAAAAATCGGGAATGAAAGAAAGAAAAGAATAATGGATGGAACTAAGGCATATGAAGTGGTCATGGGAAACCGCAGAGAGGTCTGCGAGCCATGGCTGTGGACAGGAGGTATGGTCTCTGTGCATCATAGGTAAAGGCTAGAGAGTGGGTGTCATTGAATGAGGCCATTAATTCATCTGTTTCTAGTGCTAGCTTGGTAACGCAAGAAACTACAAACAGGCATGAAGAAAAGGACTAATGTTAATATTGATAACAACAATAATAACTCTTTTTTTTTTATACAAATTTGCCTTTTCCTGCATGAGTGAGTAGCATTAAGAACAGAGGACTGTGCCTCAGAGGAAAAATCCTCAATTGGCCCCTTCTCTGTTCCTTTTTTGGAAAAGCAGGAACTGGAGGGGATGATTTCCAGCCCCCCGCTCCCTCCCCTTTTAGTCGCCTTTCACGACACGCAGGGAATACTTGGGAAGTATTCTTTCTCCCCTATCCCCAGGGATAAATAATAATAATATTAATAATAATATATCAAATAACCTACACTGATTTAGGTACTGTAACATAATCTTTTTCTTCATACATATTCACCATTTCCTGCATTTGCGGGGTAGTGTTAAGAACAGAGGACTGAGCCTTAGAGGGAAAATCCTCACATGGCCCATTTCTCTGTTCCCTCCTTTGGAAAAGAAAAAGCAGGAGGGGAGGATTTCCAGCCCCCTGCCCCCTTCCCTTTTAGTCACCTTTTACAACACGCAGGGAATATGTGGGAAGTATTCTTTCTCCCCTATCCCCTGGGATATAATATAAATATTATCAGCATATGCTGTATGTCTAAACATAATGAGCAAAACATTTAATTTCATGAATTACAACTACTGTTAAGAAGGTACAGATGTTAAAAAGATATTTCCCTTATGAATTGAATCCTCTTAAAACTTAACATTATAGGCAGCTGTAAAACTAAATGACTGCCAAAAATACTCACCAAGTGCATAGCTGAGGAGCGAGGTGGGTGAGGTTCCATCAACAACTGAGATGGGGTCTGCCCAAAGTTCCGAATCTGGTTCTCAATTGCCTAAAAAAGAAAAGTTTGATTAACAAATTATGCCCCCAAAGAAAAGAATTATCTAATTACCCTTCTAGCTGTTGAGTTTTCTGTGGGTGTACTTATTCGCAAACATTACTACAAGGTACGGGTAATACCAGTAACTTGTAGTTAGTGTCCTTACCTCCCTCATTACTGGATCCTGAATAGAATCTAGGTCAACAGAGCCTTCATATGTGAGGTAGTAAAATACATTGGTGGCCCGCACTGCTTCTGGCCCACGTTGCTTGTATCCAAAGGTGAGGTCAATCCACTGATGTAGTTGACATGAGACAAATTCTGATTCCAGTGCCTGGATAAAGAAAAATGTTATGAATATCTGTGTTATTAGCAGAGCTCAGCATATGTTGTTGCAATCACACTGCTAATATCAAAGGCCATATGCAACTATAATGGGAACAAATCGAGTGCCAGGGTCCCTGACAGAGGTGTGTTAAACTAGCACAGGGTCTAAGGCACAATATAAGTTGCAGAACCCATCATTTCCTCATACTTAAAAGAAGTGCAAGATAATATAACACTGTATGAAAGATTTATAGAAGCTGGTTTTATGGTGGTTAGCATGCTGGGTTTACTTCTGGTAATGATCACATGAAATCTAATTTTCTCGATATTTTGCCCCCAAGTAATGACAATGGGGAGTATCCTAAAAATTATAACACTTCATTTGCTAATAGCAGACATCCAAGTACAAAAACAAATAAACTGACTTCAACCAAAACATTTTCTCAAGTCTACTGAAAAAGATTTAATTCTTCATTAGTGAATTTGGAGCACTAAAACATGAAAAGGAAGTATACACCCTTCAGGTTAAGTGGGCAACATCTCTACATACCTCTCAATCCAGAAAACCTCCTAACTTTCTCTGAAGTCACCATCTGTAGAACTCTTCATACCAAAAGCATATAATATCTAACTGTCTGCAAACACACAGAGCCCCTCAGTAAGGTAATTATGACACCACCAGAGCCTGATGAAGTCTCCTCCTCCACACAAAAATGGTAGTTTCAACATGAGTCACTATGTGAGTACCCTACGAATAACCAACAACCTAATGAAAGATATTATATGAGTACCCAAGGAATGTCCAAAAACCTAATACACTTTCTCTACAAGTGTAAGCTTTCATCTATTAGATGACAAAGAGAGCAATCCCAAACCCCAATAGTAGGAGCATAAAAGAAGACAGTAACAACAATGATGTAACAAGAATAGTCATCAATAAAGACAAAACCTTGTAACTACTAATATTGCTATAGTTCAAGTTTTGAGAAAACCACCCATCTTGTATGCCTAGCAAAACCTATTGCACCCATACCCATCAATGTGTATGAGTTGAGAATAAACCAATAGAAAACAATTCATACGCTGCCTTTTTAAAAAGGTTAAAGTTTTCTCTTACCTCACTCTAATAATCACTCATAAGGATGAGATGGCAAGTAATATTCTGCCTTGCAATTCATGAGCCAGTGTCAACTATCTCTAATCTCCATGTACATCTGTACTGAAAAAAAGTAAGTTTGTATATAAGTAATTCTTACCATTCTATTGATTCTAATGAATTCCTCTGGTGATGATGCCCACGGTGGAAGTACAACATCATCGACCACTCCTTCCTCCTCTGTTGCTCCAAGTTTGTAGCGGTTCCAATTTATGAACATCTCAGGAAGGTAATAAAACTCAGGAATAAGTTCCTAAAAAAAGAAAAAAAAATATATGGTAAGGAGAAACATGCAATACAAAATATGAGATGGCATATATCTTGATCCTAACATAAGCAGGATATTAATGGACTTCACCTGAAAGGGGTTACACTATGAATGAAATGTCACTTTAAATGAAGTGGTATCATTGTCATTGGATGAAATAAACTACAATCTCATCAAGGACTTCTCATGTCATAAAAATCAATAATTTCCTTGCTACTGATTGTAGTGCAGCCTTGAAGCTGCAGGAGCCCCGTGAAAGGGATCCTGAGATTACATAATTATGATCAATTATCATTAGTAGAAGCGCTGCCGGACTCTGCCTGCATAAGTCTGCATCATTCCAACGAAAAGAGCTAGAAGCCAAGCAAAGATTTTTTCCTCTAGATCTTAGTATTCTGTTCTTGATGCTTCCTTATTTACAAAAAAATGGCAAACATGTAAGAAAGAAAAATAATAATAATAATAATAATAATAATAATAATAATAAAAATAATAATAATAATAATAAATAGTGAGTGAGCAAAGGATGACTGATAGGGCATACATGTCAAAATGTAATGAATAAGGAAAATGGGGAACCATGGAGGAGGTGGAAGGATGGAGTGAAAGAAGTTTTGAAGGTTTAGGGTCTGAACATGTAGGAGGGTGCAAAGCATGCAAGGAATGGAACAAACTGGGGTGATGTGGGTTATGGGAGATGATGTGCTCTCAGTGGGCTGTCCCAAGGCTTTGTGGAGAAAAAAAAAAAAAAAAAAAAAAAAAAAAAAAAAGTATGTGTGATCTGACTGTGGATTGGGGTCTCTGGTGTCAGCACAGTACACATGACAGTTAGAGACTGGATGTGAGTGACTGGAGCCATTTCTTTGTCCATTCCTGGTGTCACCTTGCTAATGCAGGAAATGGCAAACATGCATGAAAAAAATAATATCAATATTTACAGCAGTGGTGGGTGATGCCAATATAAGTGTTTAATCTATTTATGGATGGGGTGGTGAGAGAAGTGAATGCATAGGTCTTGGAGACAGGAGTAGGTATGTAGCCTGCTGGGGATGCAAGGGTCCTGACAGGTGGGTCAACTGTTGTTTGCTGGTGATACAGAGCTGGTGGCAGATTTGTCTGAGAAATAACAAAAACTACTTTCCAAATTTAAGAGTGTGTGCAAGGAGAAAGCATAGAGTAAATAGGAATAAAGGTATGGTTACCATATTTAGCAATGAAAAGAGAGAGGTCATTTTGAGTATGAATTTGAATGGGGAGAACTTGGAGGAAGGGACCAGTTTTAGATATCTTGTAGTGGATATGGCTGATGGAACCATGGGAAATGAAGTGAGTCACAGCGTGAATGAGGGGGCAAAGTTTTGGGTGCAGTGAGGAATGCGAGGAAAGAGAGATCACTGTCTTTAAGGGCAAAGATGGGTATGTGTATCTGAAGGTACAGTAGTCCCATCTGTGCTATGTAGATGTGAGGTGTGAGCCTAAGATAGAAATATATAGGAAAGGGTGAATGTATTGGAAATGAAACGTTTGAGGACATGTGGTGTAAATGGGGTTGATCAAATACGAAATGATAAAGTAAAAGGAGCTGAAGAGGGTGTGCTGAAATACTATAGACACATGGAGAGGAAGTGAAAGGAAAGGTTGGCTAAGAAGGTGTACATGTCAGGAGTGGAGAAAACAGAGAGGAGGGAAATCAAGGAGGAGGTGGAAGGATGCAGTGAAAGATGCTTTGAAGGTTCAGGACCTGAACATGCAGGAGAGGACAGTGCAAGGCAGGTGAGGGATTGAGCAAATTGGAGCAAAGCGCTTGACTGGGAAGGCTTGCTGTCAGTGGGCTGAACCAGGGCATGTGAAGTGGCTGGGATACCACGGAAATGACTGTGGGTCCTGTTTCAGTGCATTATACATGATCACTAGACAGTGGATGTACATGAATGAGGCCATTTCTTTGTCTGTTCCTGGTACTACCTTGCTGATATGGAAAATGGAGGACAAGTATGAAAATAATAATAAAAATAGCAGATGAATGTTTACTACTCAAGAATCTTTAATTTCAATGAAGTCCTTGCAATTCAGTACATTTCAACATAAGTGTTGATGGCTCTCTTTTTAGCAATAACAGTAAAGTACCAAGACAGTTGCTTTCACTCAAACAAACACAATCATAAATTGTTTTCCTTACCATTATAATTTCTCACTGTGTTACTCCTAATCAATCTTTCTTTCAATCATCTGAATTCATGTATTATGTCCCATGTGCTGACAGAGGGTATCCTTAATCTTTTCTGGTATTATTATCTTCAATTCTTATTGTACGAGAAAAATGCTGGTCCTTCACTTAAGCAATATATAATCTAAAAGAGAATTCTTGGCATATAATTCAATTTGCTGCAAAATATCTTCCAAAAATCTGAGGAAAATGTGGTCAATGATACTCTAGAGATTATGAAGTCTAGGAGGGAAAGCTCTCAATATACTGAAGTACAAGAAGAGTATCAAAACACTAAAAGCTGCAGCTTACACAAGATTGAATTTGATTTCATCTTTCAGAAAATTGCTATAAATCCAGTTTTCTAAAATATAAAAAGGATGGCACATGCAGAACCTTCTCCAAACACTGACCAGTTGGCTGATCATTTCAAATTATCTGATGAATCAACACCTAAGTCATCAGCAGTGTATAGTCCTTTCCAAAAGTGTTCACAAATTACACTCATTTTTATTTGTAACTTGAAAATAACCTATATTCATACTATACCTTGTTTAGATGGCATCTGTAAGGAAGGAATATGAGTAACTGGAAGTACAGGAAAACAAAATGGGGAGTTAAGAAAAAATGCACGAGAGCTGAAAATAGGGTAAATGTGATGAGTGTTAGAGTATCAATGAACTGTAGAGAAAATAAGAAAATGTTTTGGAAGAAATTGAAAGCAAGAGAGTAAATGAGAGCAATACTGAGGGGAACAGATGGGGGAAGAATAGGTAAAAGGTAAATAAGAGAGAGAGAGAGAGAGAGAGAGAGAGAGAGAGAGAGAGAATTCTGTAGCCTTCAAGATTTCAAGCATTCTTTTGAAACAATATTCTTTTCTAGATGCATAATTCCATTTCTTAACATGGAGGCCATTTTACCTACTAAAATATTTTGGTCAAAGCTCATATTGCAATCAAACATCACTAATACCCAAAGCTCTTTAACCTTGAATAGGATGAGCTATTGGCTGCACTCCACTTGCAAACCATTTTCATTTCATTAAGAAAGTGGAAAATAGCAAGACTGCCTTATTCCTCTTGCCACAGTCTCTCCAGTATACACAGAAATGTGGAACCAAATCAGTGCTTAGCAACTAAAATGCAGACATAGAAAACAGATTACTTACTAATAATATGACCATTAGTTTATGTTTATAAGAAAAATGGGAAAATCTATTTAAAAATATAAGGAAATGAAACTAAACAAACCAAATAAAAATGAGCAAAACTGAAGAAGATTAGCTTGGAGGTTCCTTTCTTGTAATCACAATGTAGCAAAATGACAACCTGCTAGCCATGATCAACTGTTTGCATTTCTATTTTCTGTTTTTCTTGTTTTTGTCTCCTCTGTCCAACTGCCTTTGCATACTACTTTGGCCTTCCCCTTCTGTAAACTTGCAGAGGCATCCTTTATTATTTTCAAATTTTCCTTTTTCACCATAAGCAAAAATCATGTGCTTCAACCACATGACAGCCTAAGCAACTAAAGAATTCTTCTGCAATGGTTTTAGCATTGTTATTGGATCTTCAACACGTAAAGATATGGAAATCTAAAAACTACTTTTAGGCGCATGGAACTGAAATAAAAGCATATTTTCATGGATAAGTCAAAGGCTGTAAATTAGCTAACAATGGAAACGAGAAGGGCAAAGGAAGATAATCACAATCTCCACATTTTTCAACCAATTTGATAATGTTGAAAGTGAACAGAGTAACAGTTATTTTAACGATATGCAGAGCTAGAACAACCATAAGTTATTACAAAAATCTAAGAAAGAAACTTAGAAGAAAAGATGGACAGAACTTTTATAGTAACAGAGAAATGGATTAATGGAATGATTAACCTGTGAAAAGTGAAAATGCATTCAAGTCTAAAAAGTTGTATATGAATACAGAATGTTCAGAAGATGGAGTCCCACAAGTGTAGAACTCCCTCCAAGTACTGTACAAATATGTATAATAATTATAGATTTTCAGCAGTTAAAAAGTTTAGGGAAGAATCTGCAGATGCCACTCTGGGTTAAACACAGAAAAAGGCATAAAGAATGTAAAAAGTTTGGGTAAAATTTTGCATTTACCATCCTAATGTGAAAATGGAGAAAGGCATTTCTCATACATGTGGATTAATGTTACTATGCAGGTTAAACAATATACTTATAAGTATGAAATATAAGAGTATATTAATGTCAATAAGAATTGTACTTACTTTAACATCTGACGTATCTCTCTGGCAATTCTTCCAGGCAGTGGCCACTGAAGAGAACATTCGGTTGGGGTGGTCAAATTTGCCTCCTTGTAATGACAGGAACATAGTGGTGAAAGGTTCCTAGAAAAATACACAAACACAATTAGAACACAGAAAACATATTTTACATATTGCTCATTAATCATTCTAAAAATCAGATCTTACACTAGTTTATCATGTCAACCATTCTCCCACATTTCACAAACACAACTAAATACAATGTATTAATAAAACTTGTTAGTAAACTCCTAAAAGTTCATAAAGTTATGGTCCTTAACCTGTCGCAATCTTCGTTATTTTTTCATCACTCAAGTACCATAAAAAATTTCATGTCAACCATTCTCCCACATTTCACAAACTCAACTAAATACAATGTATTAATAAAACTTGTTAATAAACTCCTAAAAGTTCATAAAGTTATGGTCCTTAACCTGTCGCAATCTTCATTTTTTTTTATCTCTCAAGTACCATAAAAAATTTCAGAAAAAAATGATGGTCTGTGTAGTATTTATGGACTTAGAAAAGGCATATGATTAAAGTGAATTGGAAGGTACTTTGGGATGTTTTGATTTGATGTGCATGGAAGATTCCCGACTTTTAAGAGCTTATATAATGGAAGCAGTGCATATGTGAAACTGAGGATATGAACAATAGGTTTGAAATAAATGTTCTAGTATATCAGGGTTGCATGATGTCAAAAAAGTTATGTAATGTTTTACAGACAGAGCACTGAGTGAAATGAGTGCAAGAGGGGATGATTCTGGAGTAATACTGAACCATGCAGAAACAAAATGGAAGGTGCTGCAGTCATGTGCAAATGATGCTGTATTGTTAGGAAAACCAAAGTTAAAGCTAGATAAATGGTAGGCTAGTCTGATGATATGTAAAATGTGGGATGCTGGAATTGAATGTAAATAACTTTTAAGAAAGTTTTATAAAAGGAAGGGGGGTCAGATAATTCCTCCCAAATCTCTGATGTTTGCTTCACTTCCTATTTCTTTTCCTGTGAGACCTCTGTATGCAGACATTGCAAATGCATTAGCTGTCCTATGACAACTACAAAAGTAAATGCTTGAATTGGAGAAAATCTGCAACAAGAGACAGATGCTTAATGATGAAAATGTTAATGCATACATAAGATGTAAACTCAAATACTGCTGTGTTGTATGGTCACTATCAAAACAGATGGTATATCTAATAAGTTGTACGGATAAGTGGTGATTGAGGTGTTGGCACTCACACAGCAATAGACTGGGGAAGAGGAATATGGCTTAAGTAGTGGATGAAGATATGTGTACCATGTATTTGCTTTGAAGAATTTCTGTGAAAAGTACTTAGAGAAAGAGAAGGATTTGTATGTGGCATTTATGTATCATGAGAAAAAATATATGTAATAAAGATCGAAATGTGTGGGGAATAGTTTTTAGGCTACTTTGCTCTATGAAAATTTCATACATGAGTTATATACACAAAATATATGATCAGGAACATAACCCCCTAATAAGCTCCCAGTTTGCCATCCTTTATGATAACGATGGAAATTGTCATAAATAATGATTTTACTGTAGTAAAATTTGCATAACATGGATCATCTGCATTAAAGTCAGGGGACAACACTTTCATAGTCCCATAAACATTTGATAACTACAATCACTACAAAGCAGGTAACAGCAACAGAGACCACTGAATACCAAAGATTACCTTAAATATATGAACTTAGGCAAGTGAACTTACAAGTCTGATAAGCCAGTTGAGGGTGAATGCTGAGGTTGAATAGTGGGTACCATAGTGGAAAGGTGGGATCTGGTCATGTTCCCAGGAGTTATACCGCTCCTCAAAGAATGCACGCCGGGAAGGGTTGAGGGCACCAATAGGCTGTTAATATAAAATAGGCAATATACAAGTTTATAGAAAAAACATATAATTCTAACTTCACATTTCAAGTTAAAGCTAAAGATTACAACAAATTACTGTAATATCTCTTTCACTGATATAGTACTATGATAAATATGATTCTGATTACCATTATACAAAAAAAGAAAATGAAAACTTTCACCTAATACAAAAATTTCTGCTGTTTGCTTTCAGTTCTTTCTACACTAAATGTCATTCCACATGATAATTACTTAATCATTTTATATTTCACTATCCTGATGACTTCAATGAGAAAGTATATTATCGTTAACACTATACTCCAATTCCTTACAATAAATTAAATATATACCAGTTTCTCGTATCATACACATACTCAACCCATGTCTAGTTTGTCTTTATATCTTAGAATACAGAGAAAAATTAAGAAATGCTTTCTTGTGGAAGTTTGTACTTCAATTACAATGGGTTGAGCATGTGCATGAGAGATCTGAGAGTCTACATATAACTGTTTCACCTCCATGGAAATGGGAGCAAAGAACACACAAGGAAATCTGGGAACAAAGTTAATACAAAAGCATCATATAAATGAGCAGAAAGTATCTTAAAAGACTGAAAGGCAAAACAAACATCAAGTAGCAGCTATAAGCTCTCAGTATATGAATCATGCAGATGAATACTGTCCGGACTAACCTTAGACAAGTCTCTGTAGTTGGACGGCTGGGAAAGGTCAAGTTCATGTGAGTCGAAGTTGGTTAGCACCCATGGGAATACTGGGTACTGGTTCAAATCATTATAAGTTCGACCTGAAAAACAGTTTTCACTAAGACACTTAATTAGAGAGAGAGAGAGAGAGAGAGAGAGAGAGAGAGAGAGAGAGAGAGAGAATAAACCTATCTACAAGTACTACTGACATGATTTTACCAAAATGGCATGGCTTGTGTGTATTGCTCACCACATGTCTTGCTTAGCGAGTTATGATGTTTGTATTGACTGCTACTCCTTTTCAACGGCTACCTATTTGAGGTTCATCAGGTGCTGACTTAAGCCATAAGCCTGTTGTCACTCCATTAATGTTTCTTAACTCCCCTGGTACAGCATTAAATATAGTAATCTTACAAGCATCTTTGTCTAAAATTCATATGTTTTCATCAGATATCTTTTATTGTGTGTTCCCAGGAGTTACCTCTGATTTGGTAATTCTGTATCTCCCTTGCTAAGATGGTTTCTAATGTAAAGCAAAATTCTTTATGCCTTCTATTTGCTGCCATGCACATATCATGTGTCTCTTCTTTATACACTGTATATTACCAAATTTTTCTGCCACTTGTGACATTTCATTTTTTTTTATATAGTGACTGACATACAATAGGCAAAACATGTCACAATCAAAAGTCATCTTAGGTGAAGAAAAAACTACAGTAAAAGAAAAAGAAAGCAGATATAAATCATGGTTCAGCAAGTATTTGTAGGCCTGATTCTTAAAGGTAGAAAGGTTATAAAAAGATAGTTCTTCAGAACAGTGACTAAAATATTACAGAGGAGAGAAAAAGAGTGCAGCAACATTGCAGTGTACGGAAAAGGAAGATTAAAGAGAGGTGATGTCTGAAGAATGAGTAAGATGGAAAGCTTTTAATTACACTCTTATTAACAGAAAGGAGGAGGATGAGCCACCCCTGATGTGTGAGTAGTAATCCATACTTGGGTGAATAAAACCACTGCAGATATGAAAGACATGCTCACAAAAAAAATAATTATTGCACCTAAACAACACTCTCAACTTTGTTCTGCAGACTTTGTAATGATGATTATGTGGGGTTTCCACGATACAAAGAAAGATGTGGTTATGCCCATGTTTATACTCTTACATGGTTATAATGGGGCTGAAACAGCCACCAAACACTAAAAAAATCAATCTACCACTCCAACCCACCAGACATACACCTACACTTCCCAGACAAATACAAGTCACACTCTACCACTTGAGCTCTGGACACCATCCATCGCTACAAACACAGCTTCAACATATCCAAAGATCCTTCATACCTACGATGCAACTACCATATATTAATCATAAAGCACTCACTACTCAATTGCCCCACACCCTTAGCACACAGAAGCATACACAATATCACACCACTTTATGACCCATGGTCCCATCTGGTGGACATGTCCAGCTTCACAGGTGCTGTAGGAGCCTTATAAGGGCAGGAGGGACTCTAGGGGCAGAAATAAGTAGTATACATTAGTGTGTATGTTAGTGGGCTCAGCCTCCTTTATGTTACACTGCAAGTTAAAAGTTACCTTTGGTGAGGCTGTATCATTGGGATTACAGTCTCATCAAACAAAACTCTCAAAGGAGTCTACATTTCCCTTTTTCAGCCATACAACCGTGGGCTGCATGAGCCTTTAGAAAGGTTCTTAGTAATACTTGGACTCTCACAAAAAAATTGGTCCTAGAGTAATTATACATAAGAAATATATGTGTGACTGAATTTATGACAACTACTGCAATAAATATTACAGATTGTATTTGATTAACACATCAAAAAAGGGCAACTGTAAAATAGGAGTGTTATTATTATATTTGCATTAAAACAATGATATGCAATGGTACAAAATGAATTAGCTACATGAAATGACCAACAGTTGATGTAATGCAAAGAGACTAGTCAGTTGCAATGATGACTAGATGCCTGTTGTAGCATATAGTCAGGGCCCCGTTCCAGTATATTGCTAGGACCTTGTTCCAGTATATGGCTTGGACCTTGTTCCAATATATAGCCAGGACTCTGTTTTAATACATAGGTAAGATCCTGTTCCAGCATATGTCCAAAACTCTATCTAGTATTGTATATGGCCAGGAGTGTTGCAGCACATGCCAAGGAGTGATCTGTGGGACAAGTTCAGGTGTGTGTTGTAGCACATGGGCAAAAGTCTGCTTCAGCACATCAGCAAAAGCCTACTATAGTATATGGTCCCTTGCCATTAACAGATGGCCAAGTGCCTACTCCAGCACATGAACACATACTTGTTGTTGTAGTGGATGACCACAAGCCTGTTGCAGCACATAGACACGAGCCTTCTGCAGTGTATGGCCATGAGCTTTTTCCGCTGAATGGCCCTAATCCTGATGCAGTGTATAAGCAGGGGTGTGTTGTAGTGGATGGCCAAAAGCCTGTTGCAGTAAATGACCGGGAGCAGGTTGCAGAACATGGCAAAGAGCCTGTTAAAGTATATGGCCAGGAGCCTGTTGCAGTAACAGCTTAGGCCCACTCGAATGGATTGACAGCCTATGCCATGGGTACATTCTAATGCCAATGCCTGTACATGTCATGATATTACCAATCCCAAGGTCGAGCCTTGAATCATTAGACGTCATTCATCCAAGGTGGTGTTGTGGAATACGAGGCACCCATAGATACAGGCCACTAACCTACTTTGATGATGAGACATGTTATCATGGCCAGAGGATGTTTCCCCACGATGATGATGAGAAACATCAGTTATTCATGGCTAGAGACCACTCACCCACAATGGTGATGAGAAACGTTTAAGTAATACGTTGGTAATGGTCATTCACAAACGATGATTATGAGAAACATAAGCCACTTGAGGGTAAAGGCCATTCACCCATGATGGTGAGACACGAGTCACCGGTGAGTATAGGCCACTCACCCACAATGATGAGAAACATGAGTCACTTGGTGAGCAGAGGTCACTCACCCATAATGGTGATAAGCATGTGACCCTTACAGACGGGGCCATTCAACCATGGTGGCTTTGAGAAACATTAGGCAATAATAGGTAGAGACGACTCACCCACTACGTTAGAGGATCATGACACATTAATGAAACTGAAGCCAATCATCTCCGATGGTGATAAGGTATTCCCAAGTTGACGACATTCACCCTTGAAAACGACACTCACCTGCGATGGTGTTGAGGAACATTAGGTATTCAAAGTTGGAGATCTCCCTGCGCTGCCACTTCTGCGTCATGTTGGAAGCACGGAAGAGCTGCCTAGGGGACATCATGGAGGCCCGGCGAGTCTGGGGAATGCCATACTTGATGCCCACCCCGACCCGAGGCAGTGCTTTGGCCACACGCTTCACCGTCGCTTGATCCGGGAACGTGAAGAACACGGAGGCTGTGGGAATGGAGGTGAAGGTATACCTTTATCTGTACCGAACTGTGACAAGTCAGCTGCGTCAGGGTATGATGTATCATGCACTTACAAGGAAGACACATCACTTCAAAAGAGGCATCTTTTCTACTTACACGTGGAAAAAAATCACAAAAAAGATATTAAAAACTTGAAAGGATCATGTACCATATATATATATATATATATATATATATATATATATATATATATATATATATATATATATATATATATAAAACACTAAAAACTTTAAAAAATGAGACCACCTACTTAAATGTCGAAAATGTCACACCCTTACAAGAGGTTATGAAAAGGTTCACTTCGAGTGAGAAACAGTGAATATGAAAAATGAAGTGAAAGACAACACCTTCCTAGATAGGCATGAGAAGTTATCTACATATGGAAATCACTTACATAAAAGCATCCGGATTATTTTACCTACTTACAAGTAAATACAAGTCCTCTATTTACAAATGTGGACAAACCACCTGCTTGCAAGTACGTAGGAGACGCCAGAGTCTTCGCTTTATTGAAAGTCACATGACAGGAAAGGGAAAGCTGGGGAAAGAAAACTCAGGTAGGGGGAATATCGTGCAGCGGCACCACCGGTGGTCTGGCACTCTGACCCAGCAACATGCCTCGACAGGGGAACAATACCATACAAGTCACATTACTATCTCGGGTTTCTCCAAGTCGAATACAATTTACTGGCGATAGCTGGACACGACATAAGAGAGAAGGCTTTCAAGGGTTTGCCAGCATCCTCTACACCGTGAGCACAAAGCTATGGTGGTAAACAGTGAGAATACATTTGTGTGGTCAAAGAAGAGGCAATCCTGCAACACAACTGTTGTAAAAGTGATACTTTCTTGAGATGAAGAAATCAATGGTGTCCAATCATGAGCCATCCTGGTGCATGGCAAATGACAGTTATAAAAAAAGCTGTAGAAATCGTATGGTTGTGACTTACTCCTGGAGGCGAGGAATATCTCAAGGGCGGTGTTCTGCAGGAGGTAGCGGCGACTGAAGATGGCCCGCACCTCGCTGAAGTGCCACTTGCCATGCACATGTTCGCAGTACTTGACGACCTGCGGGAGAAACCGAAGGTTAGTGGTTGGTTCACTCTGCGATGTTATAACATGTACTACAGCCCGCCTCATACCGTGATGATATACCAAGTGTCGCAGCCTTCTCACACTATGACGCTATACCAGGTGCTGCAACCTAGCTCACGCCATGATGCTACACCAAGTACTGCAGACTGGCTCACACCATGATGATATATACCAGGTACTATCAAGCCTGCACTATCCCTTGATGTACAAGGTAATGTAACCTGGCTCACACTATGACGCTATACTATGTACTACAACGTGGCTCACACTATGACGCTATACTAGGTACTACAGCCTGCCTCATACCATGATGATACACCAGCTACTGTAACCTGGTCCGCACCATGATATACCACGCACTGTAGCCTGGCTCAAATCATACACTATACTAAGTACTGCAACAGGATTCAACGCATAATGCTTTGCCTAGAACTGAATACGATTTAAACGACGACGAATGGTATCAAAATTACAAATTTTTAATATGTATGATAATGAAAATACACAATAACTCTCACTAAGAACGTGTCAGGTCACAAAAAAATCGTAATAATTAACAAAGCTTACGGAGAGGTGAGGCGAAATCAAGGTAATATTAGGGGAACCAGGATAAATAAAAAAGAAACAAAGAGCAAATAAGACCATAACAAACATGTGGAGTCGAGATGACAAACGCTATAGGATAGAGGCGGCCCTAACAGGCCAGGCCGGGCCCCTACAGCCAGTCCTGCAAGCCAGCCTGATCAATACTGGTGACGGAGGCGCGGCAGACATTTGCTGCCTCCCGCCCACCAAGCTTACCAAGATGGCCGGTCGCCCTCCTTCTGACCACACCTCTCACTTCACTAGACTTCCCACACAGCCAAACTTCTTATTCACCTACACCTCTCACCCTCGTCGCCATACACCACAATTAATATTAGTCCGAGAACTACCCCACAACCAACGCCCCGCCCACGACAACGACATCGCTGGTTCTATCCCTCTGCCATAGGCCTGAGTTTACATACGTTTGCCTTCATCTCTCACACTTGGTATCACTAGCCATTTTTACTTATAGTGGAGGCTTGGGTCAAGGACAAAAGTCTACATCAAGGTAGATCCTCAATTGAAATACAGAGATTATTAAAGGGGAGAAATGTAACATGAAGGAGAAAGAAGACATGAAGAAAAGTATTTACGAATTTTTGGGGAAATGCAAAACCTGTGCTTTAAAAAGTGCCAGGTCACAGTTATTGGGAAAGACATGCGTAGGTGTAGAGTGCTCCAAAATTTCGAAGCGCATGAGCAGAAACAGTTAGCAAAACGGCAATAATAATGTGACGCAATGGCATACCGAATATTTCTCAATTTGTCACACTTGCTATTAATAACAGATACTCCTTTCTCAAAGAGAGAGGAAAGCTAACAAGTCGCATCTATGACTTGCAGCACGCACTTCTTTTACTCACAACTGGCCATAAAATACACGTATCCCACTGGGCTATACAAATCGAAATCGGTTAATCAAGGCTAAAAAGATCCATACCGATCTAATTCATTAAATAGCTTTTCATTCTAATAAATGGAAGCGCTCATGCCTCGACTAAAACACAGATTTGAGTCCACAGATTTACGCAGATGGGTGCAAACATTATAAAGTAGCGAATAAAATCATCAGTTGTGCGTACGTGTATTTTCTTGACTACGTCCCTTTTACGAGGCTCCTGCAGCGTCTAGGTTGAGCTACAATTAGTGGTAGGGAGAGGATGGGTTCCTCTGAAGTGAGTTCTTCGACGGGATTTTTCTTCGATAATACAAACTTGCCAAACGTGATTTTTCATTTACGGCTTAACCGCCAAAAGGTGGAGTCCGGTAATAACACCTATACACGTGTGTGTGTTTATATATATATATATATATATATATATATATATATATATATATATATATATATATATATATACACACAC